>JARYHS010003752.1:0-18322 GCA_031002005.1 Vandiemenella viatica
CAGCCGGCATGTGCCGTCCACGTCGAACTACCAGCGTCTGACCCGGCCCCCAGCCCCCCCTCCCCCGGACAGCGTCGCCGCTGACGAGGAGGGGTGGGAGGACATGGAGACCGAAGAAGACGCTACTGAAGAGGTCAAGTACTTGACCATCAACGCGACTCCGCCGCAGTTCGGCGCAATCCTCGCCTCGCTGCAGCGGTTAACGACTAAGCCACTGTTTGCGTGGCCGGTGAAGAACGGGATGAAAGTCATGGCCTGATGCCCGGCTGACCATGCCATCCTAGTCACCAAGCTGATGGGCCTGACGGACCCCCCGCCAGAGGGGCAGATCAGGACGACAGAACCCACTGAAGACACACCGCCTCCAACTACTGAGGACACAGCGCCGCCGCCTCCAACTACAAGGAACGCCAGTACCCAGTGCAGCAGAAGGGCCCACAAACCAGACATCGCGCAATGTTTCAAATGCCAGGTATTTGAACACTACGCCAAGCACTGCACCAACACGCTTAGGTACGTGCGCTGTAGGGAAGGGCATCAGACGGCGGCCTGCCCCAGACCAAAGGAGAACCCCACCTGCTGCAACTGTGGGGGAAATCATGCCGCCTGCCACCGCTCCTGCCCTGAAAGGTAGCGACTGCAGCGGGAAAGGCAAGCGGGACGACAAACGAAGCCTGCTCCCTCTACCCAGAGGAGCGCAAAAAGCAAAGTTCGTCAGACTGACAAGGAAGCTGCCACGACCAGCCACAAAAGGCATCGTCACGTCCCGAGCCCTGACAAGAAACTGCCACGCAGAACCTCAACTCGACCGCAGCCGCCCAGCTGCTGCAACCATGCCGCAGCAAATGGTGAACCAGGGTCGAAATTGACGAAGCTCATCGAGCTGCTAACGCAGCTCCTTGCAAGAGACTCCCGACACGCCAGCGAGCCCGGCAGCACTAGTGCTGCCGACGCCCGCAACTGAGACCGCCATACCATCATCGGCAGGCCCCCGCCGCCGCGGCCGCCGCGATTAAATGTTCAACGAACAGCCAACCACAAATCAACAGCTAGGCCATAACCTACCAATAACAGAGGAAGGAGTAAATGTCAACCGACAGCAAACTCCAACGAACCAGCTCCAAACGGCGGAGCTTCAACTGGCTGCTCTGAGTGGTGCTCAGTTGAGTCGGGCGCCTCGCGTAGTGCGGGCCTTGGCAGCGCCGCTGACGCATCGCTTCGATGATCGGCGTCCAAGCATCACTGAGTTGGTACCCGCCGTCTCGGTTTACTAGGTTTGAGGCAAAACGAATTCCAACAGCTTCCGTGAGAATGCTGTCCCAGAAACCTCTAGCGTGCGCCAGTACTCTGGTGCTTTCAAAATCGAATCCGTGGCCCTGTTCGAGGCTGTGTTCTGCCACCGCTGACTTTTCCTTTTGCCCTAGACGAACGTGCCGAGCATGTTCTAAACATCTCTGGTTGATACACCGTATTGTCTGCCCGATGTACCTTTTCCCGCATTGACAAGGGATGCAGTATACTCCAGGCGTCCGCAGAGCAAGGTCATCCTTGGGGGATCGCAGGATGTTTTTTAGTTTCGGCGGTGGAAGGTATATGATTAAAACCATATACCTTCTCATTAAAGCTGACTTCAGTAACATCAAAGCTCAGAAGTCCGCTATAACCGAGTATAATCGTCTGAGGGAAAATTTGCGACCAGATCTGCCTCAAATAAATTACACAAAACCTACGGTGAGAAGCGTAAGGACAGAGAATGGGCTTTGCAGGAAACAATAGCGGATGTCCAACAAATGGAGTGGAAAAAGATTCATAATGAACTATTAACCCACAAAAAGAAATGATAAAACGTATAATAAAAAACATAATACAGCTTTGAACTTCTGTCAATAAGTTTACACATGCCAAAATTAGAATGTATGTCCTATAACAAACTTCAAGTTTGGAATCAACTTAGGGATCAGAACCGTTGTATTACCTTATATACAGCACACATGTTTGTCAGCAATGCCTTGTTTCCACATGCGAGTACAGTGACCTCTATGTCAGTACCATTAATCCATAAATAAGTGCGCTTTGACTCAAATTACACGAAAAAAAGTAAGTTATTACGACAAGCTCACCATAAATTCCTTACACGAAAGGAGAGAAAATGCTCCAGTTTGGAAACTAACGAATTCTTGTAATAAACCAAGTGCTAATACTAACTATGCACATGGGGTGTAACAGTAGACTAGCCTCCTCGTGGTGCACCCTGGGCAACGTGGCAAAGCCACGGCTGAATAGTCTACATCTCAACTGGTTGCTGGACTAGCAACTTTATGACACGGCACAATATTGTCAACTTCAAATAGTTCTTCTCAGACTCATCAGTAAATTGATTTCCCCGTATTTATTTAATTATAATCCCAAACATGAAAAATTCTGGCACATATTGTTACGAAGTGTTAAAAGTAACGCCTAATGCCCAAGTGTTAAGATGGTGCAATAGGTAGTAAAGGGAAGCCAACAGTGAACGCGTGTGAGGCCAGGGTTGCATCAGACAGGGGAACTGCGTGGCGCGTGGGTAACGAGATACGGGTGTAAGCTTCTAGAAGGACGCGCGGGGCAGCGGAGCGCGTCACGGACAGCTATAAAAAAGAGCCCGCCACAGCGGGAGGGGGACTACTTCTCCAGAGGTCTTCGAGAGTCGGCGAGTGAGCCAGCCAGTAAACAGCACAGCGGAGATGACAACGTGTATTTCGCTACTGTAGTCGCCGTTGTACTGTTAGGGTCTTCACGTTTTATGGACCTTTGGCAGAGAGAACGTCTGCTAGTTGGTTCAGTACTCCTGGGAATAGATATCCCTCTTGTAATTTCTGAGTATTCTCAGTGAAGAGTTTGTCGGCTTCGTGAGTCACAAGTTTGTTTCTCATAACTTCTTGTGTCTTCATTTCATTTCTCCAGAACATTTCCTATCCCGAGTTCCCAAATTGTAAAAAAAATCGATACCCACTTGTTTCAGTTTGTGAGTCTTTTCAGCTCAGCTCTCTGTTGCACAACAGGACGCAACAGAGACCTCATTTTCTTGGTGTCAGGTGTGGGGTAGGCCTGGGAAAACTACGAGTGTTTGGCCGGAAAAGCCACAAAACTAGTGAGACGACTGACAGAATTTTGGCCAAGGTTGCCCAAAGGTCAGTACGTTGCAGCGATTACAGGCCGCAATTTGAGGAATAGGAGTAGGGTTTTCGAGAAATCTCAGCCCGAAGTCAGGAAAAGACTGACGGCTTTGAGCACGAAGCCGACTAGCAAGATTGCGCAACGAGGCGACATTGGAAGAAAAGAAGAGGATCCATTGGTCGTCTGCGAGGAACAGCCGGGGCGCGACACGCGACACTACGCGAGACGCCGATCGATACCAACGCCGCCGAGTAACAGCTGAGCAGCCGTCGCAACAGCGGATTAATACCGGCGGGGAGCAACAGGTAGCAGCCATCGCCAGCAGCCGGCAACCGATCGATACCAGCACAGCAGAACTTCGCAGTCGAGCGGACAGCGCGGGTCAACACGACAACGACGTCACGTCGGGGACAACCCCACATCTCATCGCTACACAGCAGTTGATTTCAGCAGGTGAGAAAGCAAAATTGTAAGCATGCCTAACGAAGCAGTGTCAGGCAGTCAGGGCGCGCAGTCGTCAACCCCATAGGCAGTACATTAGTTTGAATGAAGTGATAAAATTGATCCCAGATTCTTTTGACGGAGAAAAGACGAGATTAAATGAGTGGTTGGATAATGTAGATTCAGCATTCGAATTAATTGTGCTGGAACAAAAAGAAATTTTATTAAAGTTTGTGAAGGCTAAAATTGTAGGGGCACCTAGGAGTAAACTTCTTGTCCGAGATCTGACTACCACCTGGCCGGCAGTTCGTGCAATCTTGTTAGAAAATTATGGCAGTAAGAGGAATCTTGATTTTTATGCATGTAAAATGTTTGCTAGTAGGCAAGAGTCGTGGGAGAGTATTGCGCAATGGGGTTCGCGTATAGATGCTCTCCAACATCAGTTCAGAGCAGCAATAAAAAATGTAATGACTGAAGAAGAGCTGATGGGAAGCATAGCTCTAGTTTTAAAGCTAGGAAGGGCCGTATTTATTCAAGGGTTGTATGATGACCGGATAAAAACTATTGTGCGAGCTAGGGAGAAACCATAACCCTTTCTGAAGCTGTAGAGATCGCAGACACAGAGGAAAGTGCGATAGCTTCAGCGAAAGAAAAACCGGTTTCGAGGTATCCCTTCAGGAATCCAAAGGTAGAAGGAAAAAATCCACCATTTTGTTTCTATTGCAAAAGTCTGGGCATATAGCCAAGGATTGTCGGGCGCAAAGGCGTGTAAGAATAATTAATAAAGAGGATGAGCTGGACAAAAAGGCGATAAATGCAGTGCTTGCTAAGTTAGATAAGATGGAGAAAGAAAACGCCGTCAGAATGATGGAAACGCGGCGGGAAACGAGAAGTAGCGCTAGGCAAGTGGCTCAAACAGCACCCTTTAAGAAAAAGGTACCGTATGCAAGTGAAATTACGTGCTATAAGTGCAACCGAAAAGGACATTATGCGCGGGATTGCCGAGAAAAATGCTTGGTCGGGAAAGGAAAAAGATCGAAAGTCGGTAAACTGCTAGGTGGCGTAATGGAGCGGTCACATTGCGCCATATCGCACAAAGTGTATAAGGTAGACTGCAGAGATAAAAATGAATATGTGACTATGCAATGTGAAAAAGCAAGGCGCAATCCGATGAGATTCCTGGCCGACAGTGGGGCACAGATAAGCCTGGTAAAAAGAGATAGTGTAAACTGGGCAGTAAAAGTGATGATAGAGAAAAAATTAGAATTAAGGGGATAAGTAATAGTATAGTACAAACTGAAGCTTCGGTAGTCCTGGAGTTGAAAGCCGCGGAGGGTTGATATTGAAACAGAAGTTTCATATAATTGGGGCAAACATAGATTTGCCTTTCGAGGGTTTGTTAGGAAGAGATTTTCTAACGAAAAATAAGGCCGTAATAGATTACGGAAAAAGAGTTATGAATATTCGCGGGAGGCGAATTAGATTGTATACCGCGCAAGAAGGGCCGTGCACGACGCAACGTGGGACGCGTTGTGTTAAGAAAGTAGGTGTTGCAGGGATTGCGACATCTGATGAAAGACGCACGCTCACTAACGAACCTGTGAGGCGTGGCGCTAGGCAAGGTGTTGCAGGGATTGCGACATCAGATGAAAGTCGCTCGTTCACTAACGGACTTGTGAAGCGAAGCGGTAAGAAGGGTGTCGTAGGAATTGGCGACATCAGGTGAAGTATGCCCGCTTGCTAACGGACCTGCGAGACGGGATGGGAAGAAAGCGTATCGCAGAGAATGCGATGCGTAGTATGTGTCCGCCCGCTAACGGACCTGCGGGATGGAACGGGAATTTCCCGAGGACAGTAGGCGCTGCCTCGAGAATTGTCGTAGGATTACGACGCGAAATGGTGTTTGTCCGTCCACTAAAGGAATTGTGAGACGCGACGGAAGAATTCCGAGGGCACTGGGTGACTCGAAGACGGTAGGCCCCGTGGAAAGGCGAGATTGTCCGTCCACTAAAGGAATTGTGAGACGCGACGGAAGAATTCCGAGGGCACTGGGTGACTCGAAGACGGTAGGCCCCGTGGAAAGGCGAGATTGTCCGTCCACTAACGGAATTGTGCGACGTGACGTAAAGTTTCCGAAGACAGTAGGTGCTGTTCCGGAAAAGGTGAACGCCGAGAAGAGGCGGAGTATTGTTTCGAATACGGTAGATACCGATTCGATAGCAGTCGGAACTGCGAAATTAAGGAAAAATAAGTCGAATGTGCTTGGAGTACATTCGGAGGAGCGCACTTATGCGGAGGTGGTAACGCCACAAAAATAAGAGCTACCGAGGTAGCGATGAAAAAAGATAGGCGCGGTAATAGACAAAGTGTGGGAGCCGGGAGAGCTCAAAATGATGAAATAGTAATTGGTCCTCGCGAAGAAAAGGTTGTAAAGGTAAGGATTACCTTAAAGAATGCATCAGAAGCGATCATCCCGCAGCAAGAGTTACAGCCAGGAATATATGTGCCTGAAGCGCTAGTATCAGTAAGAAATGGAATGTGTATTACAAGTATGCTTAATACTACAGAAAAGAAAGTTAAAATAAAGAATCCCCTTATAACAGCTGAAGAAGTGCCCGAATTTGAAAAAGCATACGTAAGGACGTATTAGAAAAAGAGCGACCAGAGGTAAAGTCGCGGTTAAGTAAATTGAAAGAAAATCTCCGCGTAGAACATTTTAAACAAGGAGGAAAAAGAGGCTTTATTAGGTATATGCGCAGCGTATAACGATGTATTTCATTTACCAGGAAATCACTTGGGTTATACTGAGGCTGTCAAGCATGAAATCAAGCTTCTTCCTGAGCGGAAGGAAAAATAGTTCGGTTGAGGCCCTACCGGATACCCGAGGCGCAGAAGGAAATTTTGCAAGCCGAAATAGAAAAATTATTAGAAGATGATATTGTAATACCAAGTGATAGTGCGTGGAATTCGCCTGTATTAATTATCCCAAAGAAATGGATTCAAGTGGCAAGCAAAAGTGGCGCGTAGTAATCGATTATAGGCGATTAAATGATCTGACGGTAAATAATGTGTTTCCTTTACCAAGGATCGATGAAATACTAGACGGACTAGGAAAAGCGAAGTATTTCACAACCCTCGACCTAGCTAAGGGGTATTATCAGGTGCTGGTAGATGAAACAGATCAGGAAAAGACTGCTTTTAGTACTCCCTATGGACATTATGAATTCAAAAGAATGCCAATGGGATTAAAGACGGCACAAATACCTTCAAAAAATTGATGAATTCTGTATTGACAGGACTACAGGGTGAGAAAGTATTCATCTACCTAGATGACGTCATAATTTTGGGCCAACGCTTGAGGAGCATAATGCTAGGCTAGAGGATGTCTTTGAAAGATTGCGAAAGTATAATCTCAAACTACAAGTAGATAAGTGTGAGTTTTTGCGCAAGGAGGTTCCATTTTTGGGACATGTACTTACGGAGGAGGGGTTGAAACCCGATCAGAAGAAGGTAGAAGCCGTAGAAACGATACCCCAACCAACTAATACTACCCAATTGAAGGCATTCTTGGGCTTAAGTGGGTACTATAGGTGATTCATAAGCAATTACAGTAAAATTGCTAAGCCATTGTATGAGCTGTTAAAGAAAGGAGTCGCATATACGTGGGGTACAATGCAGGAAGAGGCGTTTCGACAATTGAAGGAAAAATTGTTGAATCCTCCCGTACTACAGTATCCTGACTTCACAAAACGATTATTGTAACCTCAGACGCAAGTCAAGACGCAATTGGCGCCGTGTTAATTCAAGGCGAAATTGGCAAGGATTTGCCTGTAGCGTACGTGTCTAGAACCTTGAATAAGGCAGAGAAGAATTATAGTACGATAGAGCGGGAAATGTTGGCCATTTGTTGGGCAGTAAAGCAATTTAGGCCATATTTATTCGGTAGGAAATTTACGGTATGTACCGACCATAAACCATTGATGTGGGTAAATAGTATATCGGATCCGTCGTCTAGACTAATGAAGTTCCGCTTGAAGCTTGAAGAGTACGATTACGAAATCGTGTACAAGAGTGGCAAAAGGAATCAAGTGGCGGACGCGCTTTCACGAATCCGAAATGTTAGAGAGGCTGATGAGAATGCAGTTTGCGAAAATGAGGAAGCAAATGATAATGTAGAGACAACTGAGAGCGTATCAAGCCGATAAGGAAGAAGAGGTAGGACTTACACAGGAAGAGAAGATGAAGATCCTAAAGCAGTATCACGAATCGCCGATAGGTTGTCATCAGGGTATAGGTAGAACCTATGCGCGAATAAAGAAATATTGTACTTGGGAAGGAATGAAAGCCGATATTGAGCAGTACATTCGTCATTGCGAAAGCTGTCAAAAGAATACAAATTACCCAAAATAAAACGAAGATGCCAATGTAGATAACGAAACTCCGGAACACGTGTTTGAGCGTTGTGATATTGATATTGTAGGTCCAATGCCGCAAACCGAAACGGGAATAAATATTTGCTCACATTCCAAGACGCCTTAACGAAGTTCTTAGTAGTGGAGCCTATAGAGCAACAGGATGCCAAATACGGTAGCAAGAGTATTGGTCGAGTGAATAATCCTAAGATTGAATTCCCACCGTTTTGTTAAGTGACCTTGGAAGTAACTTCATGAGTGATACTATGAAGAGAGTATGCAAATTATTACGAATAGAGAAAATCCATACCACTAGTTATCACCCACAAAGTAATGGGGCTTTGGAACGAACGCACTGTACAATAATGGAAATGCTTCGTCATTACGTAAACAGGGAGCAAACCAATTGGGATACCTGAATTCCGTATGCAGTATTTGTTTTCAATACAACACCGCATAGTGCCACAGGATATACGCCGCATGAATTATTCTTTGGTCGAATATGTAATTTACCGGGAATATTACAAAAGAAACCGGAGGAAGTAGTATATAACTATGCTGACTATGTAATTGAACTAAGGGAAAGGTTACGGGCTATGCATCAGTGTGCGCGAGAAGCGACAGCACAAGCAAAAGAGAAAAGTAAAGAAAATTATGACAGAACGCAAAAACTGGTAGTCTTTAAGCCGGGGATAAAGTATTATTGCATGATGAGAGTGTACGAAGGGGTCGTTCAAAGAAATTGGACAGTCAATGGAGAGGCCCTTATACTGTAGTGGAAACTAATGGGCCAAACGTAGTAATACAATTAAAGAGAAATAAATTTACAAAAGTACATGCAAATAGGCTAAAAGAATTCTTCTGAATTGCAGGAAAGATGGCACCAGCTTGCATGATAGCAGTGATCATCTTGATGATAGGTGGTACATCGCAATGGAACAGCAGGATTTAGAAATAACGAAACTTTCGGTCATCACCAGGTCTGTACTACGATCATAAGGGAACATTGAGTTTGTATACGGTCACTTGGAAAGTAGTGAGTTATTTTAAGTTAGATGACTTAAAACATAAGTTTGAAGCTACGCATGATGCAGCGTTGAAAGCAGTAGACTATTGTCAGCAAAGGCTTAAAGCAATAAACACAAGTGTTGCAGAATGTAGAACTATGAAGCAGGCGGTAGATTATTATATAAGCAGGATAGAAACCTCTCAACGCCTAATTGGGCAGCTAGCTAAACATGAGCAGAGTAGACGAAAGAGAGGAATCCTAAATTTGTTGGAGAAATAAGTAAAGTCTTGTTTTGGGACGTTAGATGAAGATGATGCATCATATTTCAAATCAAAAATAAATCTATTAGAGCAGGAACAGAAAGAATTATTGAAGTTGTCACAAGAACAAGTCACTATTGTAAGGGCAACGTTGACTAGTTTCAATGATACTGTTGATTCAATAGAAAGAAATGAACGGGTAATTACATCCGGAATACTCAAACTAAATGAACACATACATCAATATGAAACTAGTACGGATAAGAGAATAAATAGACTCGGTATATGGGTAACGTTGAATGAACAGTTAATACAGTTGACAACAATCTTCAGTGAATTAGAGAAAGAATATGATGTAATCATTACTGCCATAGTAAATGCACAAAAAGGCATTCTTCAACCTCATTTGGTTAGTCCAGAACATGTTGTTAAATACCTAGGGCTAATAAAGGACGAGATTAAAGACAAAAGATTGCCAATAAAACTGACGGAAGCCGGAGGGTATCAGTTACTGAAGGTGGTCGACCTAGATGTCTTCATCTCGGGAAACATTCTAAGTTATGTGCTGAATATTCCACTAGTGGACAGTGAAACTTATAATATTTATAAGTTGTGGCCTCTACCAGTTGAGGTAAGCCACCAGAAACGATTGTTTACATACATAGCTCCGGAAAAAGAATTTTTGTTAATGGATGACGCCAAAAGGCGATATGTTAAAATAAATGGTGATCAATTGGAGTGTAAAAAGCTGGAGGCTATTCATAGTGTGTGTAAACAAACCTTTGTGCTGCTTTCGACTTATGATCACGAGGTTTGTGAAGCTAGAATGCTTCAACCTGTAACTAAAATCCCCGATGACTGCATCCAAAAGCTTATTGTATTGAATGAAAGCGTATGGACACAGATTAGAGGAAATGAATGGTTATTTGTAGCACCAAAGGGAGAAGGGCTCACAGTGTTATGCAATGACAGTAAGCCCACAGATGTAGTAATTAATGGTACAGGGAAACTTAAGTTTCTGAGTAAATGCAAGGGTTACGGTGCACAAGTACTTATTCAATCCGAACATATCATTAGATCGATGGCACTGATTAATGATATAGTCCCAAACTTAAATATGGAGGTAGATTGCTGTCTAATAGACAAGAAAAAGAAAAATATAACCGAAATCCCTCTTTATTTGCCAATCGAACCAGTGGTCCGTCAGTTAGATGACCTTAAAGCTGCGGGACATAAGTTAGATGAGTTGGAGGACGCAATAGCGTACCAGCAAAGGACTGTGTTCAATATGTTTTCATTGGATTCGATACCTATATGGAGTTATTTTGGAGCAGGAATAGTTATGATAATAGTAATATGCTGTATATGCAGATATTGTAAGTGTTGTAAGGAGTGTTTTAAATTCTTCCGTAAAACAATGGGTGATGACTGCTGCCCCAGAATATGTGTAAAGAATAAAATTGTAAACCGATACCCCTGACACTGGTATAGTTGGGTATCATCCTGCTGGAATTAACAATGATGAAAGTGAACAAATTACTTTCGGTCCTGTAAGAAATAGGTATGTGACTGAAGCAGAAGGTGCGGTGCTTAGTGAGCGAATACTAACACCGGAGAAGAGTGTAAGTATGAACCAAGTGCACCAGTAATGTTTACTATAAAGCGGATAAGCGCTAAGATGAACTGATATGGTCACAGTGATTATGTTTGTAAAACATATAAGATTGTAATGTAAGAAAGATTGTATTCTGTTACATGAAAAGAATTTGTAAAATCATAAAAATGATGTATTGTAAAAATAGACTTCACTTTATAAGAGAGTGTAGTACTAAAGAAAAGTATTAGAAGAAAAAGATATTGTAAGAAATAAGAAATAGTAAACTGAGAAAAAAATTCTCAAATTAAGAAAATAAGGTAATGTAAAAGAAGATTCTTAAGGCTAAGAAAAATAACGTGTTGTAGAAGAAAATACTTATTATAAAGAAAATGATGTATTGTAATTGAAGTTCTCTCTTTCAGGATAATATAAGTAAAGGAAATATTGGTAAATAGTAAAATACAAGTTAGAGGATAAGTAATGAAATAAAAATGTGAACCATTGTAATTCGTGAAAAGAAAGTAATAAAAAGGAGACTCACACAGCCGACAGGTAGTGTGAGAATTTTGCATTCTCAGGGAGATTGCAAAATTCTCAAATATGGGGGGAAGGTGTTACGAAGTGTTAAAAGTAACGCCTAATGCCCAAGTGTTAAGATGGTGCAATAGGTAGTAAAGGGAAGCCAACAGTGAACGCGTGTGAGGCCAGGGTTGCATCAGACAGGGGAACTGCGTGGCGCGTGGGTAACGAGATACGGGTGTAAGCTTCTAGAAGGACGCGCGGGGCAGCGGAGCGCGTCACGGACAGCTATAAAAAAGAGCCCGCCACAGCGGGAGGGGGACTACTTCTCCAGAGGTCTTCGAGAGTCGGCGAGTGAGCCAGCCAGTAAACAGCACAGCGGAGATGACAACGTGTATTTCGCTACTGTAGTCGCCGTTGTACTGTTAGGGTCTTCACGTTTTATGGACCTTTGGCAGAGAGAACGTCTGCTAGTTGGTTCAGTACTCCTGGGAATAGATATCCCTCTTGTAATTTCTGAGTATTCTCAGTGAAGAGTTTGTCGGCTTCGTGAGTCACAAGTTTGTTTCTCATAACTTCTTGTGTCTTCATTTCATTTCTCCAGAACATTTCCTATCCCGAGTTCCCAAATTGTAAAAAAAATCGATACCCACTTGTTTCAGTTTGTGAGTCTTTTCAGCTCAGCTCTCTGTTGCACAACAGGACGCAACAATATATGCGGCTTAATTACTTTGCTCCTGATGAAGTTACACGCTTAAGAATTTTTCAATGAATAGAAATCAGCAAGTTCAAATAATACCTTAAATTTTACTTTGTTCCTACACTTAGTTTGGAAGATATTAGTAATTTATTTGAGGTGGTAGTTAAATTAGTGGCAATCCGCATTGCTCGGCTAAGGCGCACAAGCATTGTTTTCAGAAAGTGGGGCATTTTTGGTAATGTATATTAATGTCTTCACTTCTGAAATGTTCTTATTCGCCGATTTTCAAATGGAATCATTACATTTGAGCGGTGATTTAGAATAAGCGTTAAACTTACAAAAAGAAATGAGATCCCAAAAAAACAATTCTTGTAAAAAATAGGCCAAGTCTCGTGTTCGTGTAGTGACGTTATAATTTTTACTGAAATTGTGTGCATAATGCATACTTGTCAAATTCGAAAAAGAGCGAGGGATATCTTGGCTTTTACGTATTTATAGGTTTGATGAAGCAGCACATTAACTAAAACATGGCGCGCATAATGGCCAAGTCACCAAATTTTTTTAAATTCTAAACAAACGATCTATGACACCGAGAGAAACCATTCTGTTTCATAAAGGGAAGTGAATACAACTGTAAAGTGTAGACTTGGCTAAGAATAAGATCTTATAACTTTTTGTCACTACACGAACACGAGACTTGCCCTATTTTTTACAAGAATTATTTTTGTGGGATCCTGTTGACTGCACCAGTTTTCAAGCTTGTCCATTCTGGCCATCTCTCTCACTCGCTAGCAGGCTGGTATTCTTATAAACGAGAATCAATCTAAACTTTCCGTGATATATTCACCACCAGTTATTAGAAATAAACTAATATTATTACCGACAAAGTTAGTTCTTGACACGATATTTGCATGCGAAGGATGACCGGTTCAATAGTATTGCTAAAAAAATCATAAATTATTGTGCAATATTTACACAAACTGGTAATTTCATAAGGAATAGAATGCAATTAATCGGAGTTAAATGTGTCATTCGTTAAATTAGAACAGCGATTCTCAAAGTGTGGTACGCGAACCCCTAGTGGTTCGCGAGTTGATCATAGGGGGTTCGCGGCGAGATTTACGTAATGGTGGCAGACTGATTGTATCACGCATGTGACATGCATCATTTAATACAATGCCTTCAAAGAAATATCGCTCCTTTCACTCGATGTGCCGAATAAGTATTAATAGATAATATGTAAATTTTTGAACGTCAAATATCTTTCAAGGTTCAAATTCTACATTATGCTATATATTTCCATTATTCGGCACCACTCACAATCGTGTTAGGTTTGGTAACAATAGGGGCGGAAAATAATGCCTTAAGAAAGGGGTACAATGGCTTGAAATTACGTAATAATTTGTGACTGACAAAAAGCGCGCGGCATTGTTTAGTATAGTTGCTTCTCAAGTCAGTGGTACTCCGCGCGCGCACTTATTTCGGCCGGCTGAAATAAAGTTGATAAGTAATTTTGATTAAAAAGTAAGTGAAAACATGAACCAGTGGTTGAAAACCGGATCAATACGCGGAAAATGCCCAGATACTCAAAAGTTATCCAGTTCAGAAACATTGAAAACTTCGTTGAGTCAAATTGTGTCTACGTCTACTGAAAGTTCAATTTCGAAAGAAAATACGCGGAAAACAAGTAAACCAGAAAAACACTTCATTCCATCGACAAAGAAAAGAAAATATGATGAAGATTATCTGAAAATTGGATTTGTGTGCAAAGAAGACACCCAGTACCCAGAGCCACAGTGTGTAATATGTTCAGAAGTTCTCGCAAATAGCTCGATGAAGCCATCATTGCTGCGAAGACATTTGGAGACAAAACATCAGCAGTACGTAAACAAATCTTTAGATTTTTTTGTTCGAAAAAAGAGAGAGTTGGAATCTTCAAAAAAAACTGTGACAAATACTGCAACTACCAACGCTGATTATTTACGTGCGTCTTTCCTAGTGGCATACAAAATTGCAAAGACCGGCAAGTCATACAATATTGATGAGGAATTAATTTTGCCAGCTGCTAAAGATATGGTCAGTTGCGTGCTAGGAGACAAATTAGCAAAATTGCTGGATAAAATACCACTTTCAAATGACACAATCGCAAGGCGCATTCACGACATGGCACTCAATGTTGAAAATCAACTAGCAGAACGACTGCAAAATACTTATTTTGCAATTCAAGTTGACGAATCAACAGATATTACTGGACTGCCGAATGTACTTAGTTTTGTTAGATATGTACACAGAAACATTTCTGAAGAAGATTTTCTGTTATGCAAGAACTTGGAGACTACGACAAAAGGAGAAGATATTTTCAACGTCATCAATGATTTTTTTTGAGAACATGGCATAGACTGGAGAAGGTGTGTTGGTGTTTCGACTGATGGTGCCAAGGCCAAGACAGGTAGGATATCTGGACTAATCACTAGAATTAAACATCTTGCTCCTGAAGCCAAAAGTATGCACTGTGCATTGCACAAAGTGACACTGGCGTGCAACAAAATGCCTGATTATTTAAAAACAGTATTGTCAGAGGTCGTAAAGATAATAAATTACATAAAAGCACGTCCGCTCAACTCGAGACTTTTTGCATTATTATGTCGGGACATGGGCAGTGAACATGTTTCATTACTCTTACATTGTGAAGTGCGTTGGTTGTCAAGAGGCAGGATGTTAGCTAGGTTTTTTGAACTGCGTCATGAAGTCTATTTATTTGTGAAGGACAGTGACTTCAACCTCAAGTTAAGATTTGAAGATGAAACCTGGCTTATAAGGGTGTCATATATAGCTGATATTTTCTCTTCTCTCAACGAAACGAAAGCTTCTATGCAAGGCTCCACGTGTAACATATTCATTGTGCAGGATAAAATACAAGCCCTCATAAGAAAAATTGAATTTTGGAAAACTTGCATGATATCAGGTGTTATTGAATGTTTTCCTCTTCTGCATGAATTTGTTTCGACCAACACCTTATCACTGGATGCCGAAGTAAAAGCTGAAATTATTGTACATTTGTCTCAGCTCTCTGATGAACTGAAAAGGTATTTTCCAGATATCGGTAATGCTGAAGACTGGGTTCGAAATCCATTTATGGTCACAACCAAAAGCATAAATTCTGGTTTGAGCATTAAGCAACATGAATCATTGCTAGAAATGTCCACAGATCGTACTCTTCATGCTGATTTTAAAAAGATGTCTTTAATTGATTTTTGGGCAGCAAGACAGGAAGAATATCCGGAGCTCTCACGTAAAGCAGTTAATTTCCTTTTACCCTTCGTGACAACTTACTTATGTGAGAGTGGGTTTTCACACCTGGTTATGATAAAAACGAAATACAGGAATCGAATGAATGTCGAATATGAAATGAGACTGAGATTGAGTAAAACTGTTCCTGATATTGACTCAACATGCGACAAAAAACAAGCTCATCTATCACATTAACTGACAACAATCTTCTGTATAAGTGTATTACTTTTATGAAAATAAAAATTCTTATTTTTTTTAAAGCTTTTTTTTAATTTTTTTTAGGGGGTTCGCCACTGTCTGGAAAATTTAAAAGGGGTTCGCGGAGCATAAAAGTTTGAGAACCGCTGGTTTAGAAGATACTAAAGTCACATAGCCGTATTGTATTTCCATCCCTGTTTGAGGAGAAATCGCTTGGTCTCAATGCGTGCAAACAGGTGGCTGATTCGTGGAGGAATCATTGACAATGCAGCCTCATTTCTTCATCGATGGATTTGAGTCTTTCCCTCTTGGATGTTTTAATCTAAGTCAACGTCGAGAAGTCCAATTCACATAAATATGTAGTTAAAAATGGTAATAAAACATTAACTGCCATGTCGGAGATAATCGGATATTAATTCCTTATTGTTAGCCAAAATGTATCTAAAGGAACTTCGAGAAGCTTTAATTTCAAAGTTCTGTCGGCTTTTAAATCTGCGAGTTTCTCTTGAATATTTATTAGAAGATGTTCCGAATTTGCAATGAATGGATCACGAACCCAGTCGAAATCTTCAAAATTTTCTCCAAAGTACTTTTTGAATCTCTCTTGCAAGCCTTCTAAAAGTTCTTTAAATAAGTCCATCACCATTTTATTACCATCATCAAGTGACCATACAGTGGGGAACATCTCACACGACCCATTTTCAATCTTCTGTAACCACAAATTCAGCTTATTCTCAGATCCTTTAATCTTATCCATACTAACAAGAATATTTTCGTTCCTACCTTGCATTTTGATGTTCAGCTCATTCAAGTGTACGAAAATGTCGGAAAGATATGCCAACTTACATACCCATTCACAATCTGCGAATAAATCCGTGTACTTGTGTCTTTCAACAGTCAAAAATGCCTGGACCTCTTCTCTAAGTACAAATATTCGCGTTAACACCTTTCCTCTTGACAACCAACGTACTTCTGTATGTAGCTGGAGTGTAGTGTGTTCCGAACCCATTTCCTGACATAAAACGGAAAATAGTGTCGAATTTAGGTGCCGTGATTTTATGAAGTTCACGACTTTTACTACGTCGTCCAGCACATCTTTCAGAGAAGGTGGCAGAGACTTAGCAACAATGGCTTCGCGGTGAATGAGACAATGATCACATCGTAGGTTGGGATTTACTTCGCGTACTTTAGCTGCAAAACATTTCACTGGACCTGTCATAGCAGCCGCTCGGTATGTACAAACACTAACACAATCCTTCCATGATAATTCATTAAGGCGCAAATATTCATCAGTCAAACGAAATATTTCTTCACCGGTAGTATGCTCGGGAAGTTCTTTGCAAAAGAAGAAATTATTTACTATTACATCTCCATCCATGTAGCGAATGTAAGCCAGAAGTTGTGCATGGCGACTAATATCCGTGGAATCGTCGATCTGAAGTGAGAACTTCTGACTGTTGTTGATTTTCTTCCTCATAATGTCTTCAATATCACGAGACATATCAATAACTCGGCGACTGATTGTGTCAGCAGAAAGAGGAATTTTTGAAATTTCACTAGCAGATTCTAAACCCAGAACTATTCTTACCATCTCTTTACAAACAGGCTTTAACAGCGTTTCACCCATTGTATGTGGTTTCTTGGCCTTTATGATAAGTTCGGCTGCCTTATAACTAGCTTCCTGTACTTTTTCCGAAAAACGTACTGTAGCGGTCATGAAAGTTCTTTCTTATTTTCCAACAACCTACGAAAATAATTGACATCTTTGTTTGACAGAGAAGAATGTTTTGTTGACAAATGTAGTTTCAATTTACTGGGATCCATTGCAGCATTTCTGAGTTTTTCACCACAAACGATACACTCGGGGATTGGGCACGTTTTTTCACCACACCAAGAAAACCCATAGGACAAGTAATTATCACTATATTTCAGCTGCATTAATTTATATTTCTTTCTTTTTGACTCAACGCTTTCATCAGTTGCACTCATAGGGGGAACCAGTTGGGGAACACTCCGTTCAAAGAATTTGTCTATCTTGAAGAAATAAAAGTGCTAATTGTAATAGAAAATATCAAGAAGACGAACTTCAGAACACAGCTATGATAGAACTGAAGTATTCATAAGAAGCGGGATTTATACACTTCAAAGAAGTCACATATACGGTGCCGATTGTTTTTACAATGATGTCTAACAATGCGCCGGTGCAACGGTACAGGAAAAAAGTAGTATTGTTGGAGAAGCACCAACTCCGACAACTTAATAAAATAATATATGGCTTGGAAAGTTCTGCTAATCCCACCAGTTTAGACTTAGTGAAAAAGCACATACACAGAACATGCGGTAAGTATAACGGAACCTCAAAGCGCAGCAGTAGAGGCGAGGAATAAAAATATTAAAAAAATGAATAAACAAAATTAATAGCAAGTGTCAGTAATTAAGTAACATTTAATTTCTAAAATACGACTATACGTACCAATTCGCAGCACATGAATCTAAAATGTAATTAATAAAAGATTTGGCAATTAATTCCTTATAATTTCCGAAAATTTCGCGGCACACCTTTCACCTTGTCGCGGCACACCGGTTGCAGACCACTGCGCTAGACCACGCCCCATTGCAGCGCCGATTTTCTCGCTCAATTAGGGCTCTTGTAAACGGCCACCTTTTGAAAAGTTGCATCGTGTTACCAAGATAGCAGCTATCTTTAACAGGCTGAAATACACGTAACATATATTGTAG
>JARYHS010003753.1:0-49740 GCA_031002005.1 Vandiemenella viatica
ATAAAAGTAAACTAAGACGTACTCAGAAGAGCTACACAGTACTGTTGCAAGACATGCGAAGTATACTGATGTCTTTGGTGGGATTTTCAAAAATTTAATTTAAACCTTTGCTTTTGTATGAAAATAGGTTGTTTGTGTGCTCTTGATCATTTTCTAAGGTTTATTTTAAGCATAATATTCCTACACCTGTATCACCAAAACAAATGGAAATTGAACACATGTTTACATGAACCTTTCTACTCAATATTGTTCATACTACCACCTCGTTCAATATTAATCTTTCCTCCTGAATCACCCTGTATATAACAAACATCCTAGATTAAATAGTCTAATTCTTTGTTAGTGTCTCATACCTTGCCCACAGTGTGATTATTAAGACTAGGAAAGAATTGTCATCAAGCAATAAAGAAAGTAGTAATAGCATTTATGAAGTGATTTTGGGGAATCATAGAAAATGAAAATCTGGATCAGAGGGCCTAGAATTCACCAAACATCACAATGAATAACATTACTGCTCTCCCACCAGTTTCACTGAATATTTTTGGAAATTCTCATTTATCAGTTTGAGTACTTTTGATAAAATTATTTGATATTTTACATATGAAAGAACTAGGAGATATACGTAACTACCAATTACATCATAGCTGATCTGAATAATTGGAAACAAGTGCAATTTACAACCATTGAGGGTTTTCCTCTTTTTATGTCTGTAGTGTTATGGCTCATTGATACCACTGGGGCTGAGAAAGGATTGATCAAAATGAATGGGAAGGAACTTAGCCATTCAATTTTGAAGGAATAAGCACAAAATTAACCTAAAGTAATTTATAGAAACCATGGAAAATAGAAAAGGGGATGGCATAACCAAGATCAGACCAGGATGGCAAGCCCAAGCTTAATACAGACAAAGTAAGCTTCGTCAGAGGCAAAGGTCAGTTACAGTGATAGTATAAAACCCAGTACACAGCAGCAATCAAATAATAAAAATAATTAGATATACGGCTACAAGAAAGCTCTTACTGATTGCTTGTGTAGCCTTTCTTAATTACAAAAGTCAATCCAAAATTATCATTTGTATATTAAGAATAATCTTTTTTGTATTATACAGAGTGATTCAGGAGGAATGGTAATAATTAGCTTTCAAAAGAAGGCAAAAACTATTACTACACTGCTACTCAATACACATGTATGTATCATTTAAAAAGAAATATGGCTCACCTTAGAAAGGCAACTAAAATCAACTCCAAACATACAATAGCAAATTAGTAAAAAACTAAGGAAGGATAGGAAAATATGACCCAACACTTACCACAGATGAAGGTGGCTGCAAACAACAAACACAAAAAAAAAAAAAAAAATACAAGAGAACCACAATATTTCGACCTACAGCCGTATTCGTGCAGAAGTGAAACACCAGATGTGTACACAGGGACCCCTGCCTGGTGAATGGCATCCCCGGTGCAGACGGTAGAGCAGGAGGGGGAGGGAAGCTCAAGTATTGGATCGATAATTAATCAATACAATTTATGGTATATTCTCATTGAAATTGATAGACTGATATAATAAATAAGTGAGGATTCATATATAAATCAAATGTCGAAAAAGTAAGTAAAAATAAAATATAAAAGTAAAAGAAATATAAATAGTAGCGATAATAGGAGTTGGGTCTGGTGGAAGGAATTTATTGGAGATTGAGCCTGGAGGATGTCTGGTGTCCAGGATATTCTGATAGGCTAGTTCCCATCTACGTAGTTCAGAGGAGGTTGTGTTATCAGGGAAAATTGGATCACCCTAACTGAGAAACAGTTGTTCAGATTATTCAGTTTGTGGGAACTGACATGTTTTGCAACTGGATGGGCCTCATTGTTAGTATATACTGTCTGTCTATGGCCATTCATTCTGACAGCAAGTGGGTTTCTAGTGAGGCCTATATATGAGCTGCAGCAATGGAGGCATGTAAGTTGATATATGACGTGTGCTGTCATGCAAGTAGCATGACCAATGATGGGGAATGTTTCTTCTGTGGTGGGACTGGTGTAAGTGGTAGTGGTGGTCACTAGTGAATGGGGATGTAACAGAATCACAATTTCCAATAGACCTGGTGAAACAACAAGAATATCACATAAATGGTGCTAACTCCCTTTTTGTACCAATTCCATGGAATTGGTACAAAATATGCAGCTCTATGTTTGACTGTCAATGGCCTATCAAGAGTGAACTCCACCTTCAGTGTAAATAGTGATATCCTCAACAGATCATATTGATATAATCATCACAAGTTGGTGGTGAGATATTATAATACAAACTCAGTGATTCAACAACAGGGCATGTCATCAAATCGGTGTGTTTTTATAATGCCTATACAAACATAATGTCCTGTTAAAAAGTACACAGAACTATAAGGATAAAAAACAGTGATTTTTACAGCAACAATAAAAGGAAGAGAGTTGAAGTTACTATTATCTATGAACCAGTCTGAGACTGATAAGAATAGTTAGTTTGACCTCAGAACTGTTTATTTGTACCAGCTGTAAATTAAAAGAGACATACTCATGTCCCGAAGCACCAACAGCGACAGTAACGCGAGCAGACACAACTTAATGTAAACCACCACTGAGGCTGCAAGTGGTGAAACAAATTGTTCTCATCATGAAATGGAATCTATCAATAAATCTCACACCTTGGTCTACGATTATGTGTCAATTGCAGAAAGGAATAGCACATTACTTGTTACAATTCACCCACACAACAGAAAAGAACTTCTATATTACCGGTATATACTTGTATATATTTCAACAGAAATATTTAAGTAATGTTTTTTACCTTATCATCTTCAGTTATTACTAGCAAGTAACTAAAGAGCAGGAATTTTACAGGACCATCACAACTATATTATTTGAAGCAAAATTGAAGTATGTGGTTTGAATCATATGCACAACACTTCACTGAAAAACACACCCCTACCTAATGCAACACATGTGAATAATTTATCAGTAGACTTGTGCAGGATAATTCTGTTAGCAACATGTGGATACTAACAAATGTGAAATCTATATGTGCAGCATAGACTGAAAAGTGGGTCTACTGGAGATCGCGATTCCGCTACAATAACATGCAGTAATATCGTTGGAATACTGCTGTATTCAGTCGCAAGACGTATTATTTTCAAGTAGTAATTCTGTTGTAATACAGCCTGGACCACTGTTTCCAAGCAAAAGTTTGGTTGTAATACAGCCTGGACCAGCATGAAACCGTTAAATGTACTTAGGAAAGAATTTATATTGGAGTCTTGCATTTGACCACTGCAGTAGTATGATTCCAACTCCGTGCGGAATCGCAATCTCCAGTAATCCCTGAAAAGTGAATCTTTTCCAATTTTCTGTCTGTTAAACACAAAAATGTATTAATCAATCACATTCCTTAACTAGTAAATATAAAATACATTTTAAGAACTTCATATTTAACTGAAAATTGAAAGCAAGATACTCGAGAAACCAATTTTCACACAACTAGAAATAGGTTTTCGTCAAGAGCTTTCTAACATATTCAGATAATCAATAAACACAGACGAAAACACTGATAGCAGTCACTGTAGAATACAAACATAGTAAACGGTATTTCAGTTATAAATTCCCGTGCCTGTAATATTGTTCATATAAAAAATGCATTGCGCAGTAACTGCTTCGGTTTCGTCCGCCTATTTATTATAGTTAAACACTAACAAACATCGTTTAGTTACTATAAATGCAGTTGCGCATGTATTTTTCAGACGATCAAACACAACTTATTTAAAGGTATCGTGAACATCATGTGGTCGGCTCATACAGCTTAACGAGCAAAATGTGCTAATTCGCAACTATTTACAAACCGAACAGTAAGCGAGTGAAGGTGTGTCTTGCTGTTAAGCTGAAGCAGCTTTCAGCTGTAAACCTACCTCTTCCAGAATATACACAGCATTTAAAGGCTCCATACCACCTCCTTCTGTTGTTTTGAGACAACAAAACGCATACAACTACACAGCAAAATAACAACGTTCCTCTTGAACAGCTGATAAATTCAGCTACAGAGATACTCAATGTCCCAGAGAAAGAATTGCACTCTCAAGTTCTGCTGCTCAAAAACTAAGATCATTGCTGTCTGATATCTAAATGTTTGCCAACCTTTCCATAATTCCGTCGACGCATATAAAATTTGCAGATAAGCCAACAATTTATTTCTCAAGTAAGCCATGGGCCATGGCAATGGAAACGGCAGTAAGTTTTTAGATTTGTGAAAATCCAAGATCCATGTTTCATCTCAATATGTTTATCCAGTTTCCTAATATTTCACTTACTCGTACTAATAAGAAAAATTTTACAAAAAATTACTTTTATTGCGAAGAACCGTAACTCCAAGTTGCAGTTTTAATGTTACCTGAATTTGTACATTCCATGTTTTTTTTTTTTTTTTATTGTTTGGGTTCAGTTGAGATGAATTTATTTTGCGAGGGACAGCTTGCTCCAGTGGTAATTACAATACACCATCCAATTGTTTTTATTATATTATTATCTTTATTATATTGTTATTATCATGAATACTGTCTTATATTCTTTTCCTCCACTTATTTTCTTTTGCCTATTAAGAATTTAAAAGCTTAGTAAATTATTCATCGCTTCCTTTGGTAATGCGTTACAATCCGTGACACCGTAACTACAAAAGAAAATTTTTCAGATCCCTTATGCATAACACCCAGCGACAGTTGAAAGTCGAGTGCCCGTGGTTATCCTTTCCTTTGCATCCACTACTCATAATTATTCTAGCCTATCCATCCAATCCCCATCACCATGAAATGCCTTAATCACCCTATTGTTTACCAATGACACAATCCTGCTCTTTTATCATATCAGTTACTGACTGGGTCCTGTGGTAATTTCCATACAAAAATCTAGCTGATTTCTTTTGCACGCGCTCCAAAACCTGTGTTTGATCCTCAAAATGTTAGTCCCAAACTACAACACCAGATTCAACAAATGTCAGACCAAAGTTTTGTAACCGAATTACCTCGTTTCTTTGGTGCACCCTTTACATCCCTTACCAACAAAAAAAGGAATGATTAAAGGCAAACAAGGTGCCTAAGACGGGTTTATGCAAAATATTATTGAAGCAGGGTTTCACTGAATGATTCATACAGAAATTTCTAGGGCTATATTAAAAAAACTGTAATGAGTCTGCTCACACAATCAGAAAAAATTCGAAATTCATCCTAAGGAAATAATGAAGGAAACAAAAAAGCTAAAAACCCACAAGGCCGCTGGTGTTAATAGTAACAAATAGTAGGATGTGACATTGTACCTTATCTTGAAAAGTTAATTAAATTGAGTCCCGATCCTTGCTGCTTAGTAGGTGAGTGGAATAGTGCGATAGTAGTACCGGTCACAATGGAGGGGTAACAAATTGAGCCGAAAATTATAGGCCAATCAATTTAACATCAGTTGCAAGTAATGGCATGTAACGACATCATAGGTTTCTGTGTGCAACTTAAGCTCTATTCAAGTAGGCTGCATGGCTTTAGGCAATGATATTAACGCAAATCTCAGTTTGTGGGATATGTGCAAGATACTTCGAATCAAAGGGTAAAGGAAGGCGCTTATAGGTAAGGATGGAGAAGAAGTTACTAGGGATTTTAAAAATGCAAAGATTTTAAGTAACTGGTTTAGTGAGAGCATAAGCGGCAATGAATCAGAAATGGGAGGGTCTAAATCGGATAACGAGCTAAACAACACAACTAGAAATGAGCAGATCAAAAAATTTGAAATTCGTCCCGAGGATATCATGAAAGAACTAATAAATCTGAAAAAAAAAAGTTTCTGGTGTAGATGATATTACTACAGATATCTTAAAAATAGCCGGAAGTAACATTGTACCTCATCTTGAAATATTATTTAAATTCAGTCTGGATACTTGCTGTTTACAAGAGGACAGGAAAAGTGCGATAGTAGTGTCGGTACATAAAGGAGGGGTGCGAAACAGAGTCGAAAATTCTAAGGCTGGAGGTTTCTGCGGTGTTGAATATGAATAAATTCTAGTTATGCCACGGGATTTACATTTCGAGTCTTCAATATGTAGTTTCTTCCCCATTTCATAATCCTAATCAACCTTTAGCTTTTTATCTCCGAACCTAATAACCTGGCTCTTCTCTGAATTTATCTTCATCTCATGTTGACTCACCTAGCTTGATATCTTGTCTAGATGTCTATTGTTTTGATCCTGGTATATAACATTATATCATCTGCAAAAAAAATATAACTTCTGGTAGTAAACCGTCAATACAGTCGTTCATAACAATAACGAATAGCAATGGTCCCAATACAATATTATATAGGTCTCCCATGTTCACTCCTACTTCTTTTGATACTGCATTTCCTATCCTAAGTTTTAGTTTTGTACCTTTTAAGAATTCTTCTACCCAGAAAATCAATTTTTTTTTAACTCCAATAGTTTTTATCTTATTTAGCACTATTAATAGTTCACTCTGTCAAAAGCCTTTGAAACGTCTGTTGCTACATTATTAGTTAACTTATTAATCCGTGATCACCACAAGCCGCTATTACTTTGATGTTCATTTTCAACAGACAACTATCAGTAAGTGAAAGTTCACAGACAGCACCTCGTGATCGCGGCGATGATGGCGACTTTTTTAACCCCCACCTGGAGCTATTGTGAAGAGGAACCTTCACAGCTCCCCTACAACACTCGGTACCGAAAGCGAAGCTAGACGTGTAACACTAAGGAAGGTCTAAAGGATAGTCAGTAACCGCGATAAATAATGATTACTGATTACGACGCTGTTGGAAATTTCTTTCGATACCCATCAACACAATTCCACTCCTCCCCCCCCCTCCCCCTTGTACATTTAGTTCTCCTCACTACTGTGTATTATTTGTTATATTAAGGCTCCTCTACACAATCGCCCATGATGGAGGATTAAAAAAGTGGCCACCATCGTCGCGATCATGGATTGCTGTCTGTGAATTTTCATTTACTGACTGTTGTCTGTTGAAAATGGACGTCAAAGTGATAGAGGTTTCTGGTGATTACGGATTAATAAGTTACTCTATGTTACGCAATCATAATTTTATAGATTCCTTGAGATTTTGTTTTAGTTAGGTTTCTGTTTGTTGATGGCTGAACTCAATCATCGTAAATTCCATTTACAAACCGTGCTACATCAGAAGGAAGTCCGATATAAATGTTATCTGTGTAGTTTCGGCTAGTGGTGGCAGAACATTGGAAAATAATTGATTTACTGAATTAAAGTTATGATAATTACAAAGAAAGGCTTACGAATCTTTTATTAATCAGATAATTTCTATAACGTATTTTAAAAAAGGCGACGGTGTAACTAAAGAAGAGATTACCATAATCTTCCGGAATAACTGAAAAACATTAAATAAGTACCAGGCAGAAACCATGCACAAAGAAAAATAACACATGCTGTTGCTGTCTGCTTATCACGTAATTATAATCATTATCGGAATGAGCATCAAAAACAATAAAAGTAATGTGAAACAGATAGAGGAAGATCAGATGGTGGATGTTGACTATCCACCGCAACTGAACAAAGTGCAGAGCCTCCTATTATTGTGCAAGCTATTAGGCAACTCTTCCCTGCGATTAATTTTCACTTCTCCGTTCATACACATATTTTTTTTTCCCAAACAAACAAGAAATAAATAACCAGCCGAACGTTTGGCAGAACTATCATCAGAATTTGATAACTTCGATCGCATTTCATGAAGCGACTTTGAATATCTAGTGCAGAAAGTATCTCCATTGGTTGCGAAAAAGTCGTATTTTCGACCTCTTCGTGCGACTGAATAATGGGCGATTGTGTGGACACGCGCACCATCATCGGCCCAAATTCATTACTAAGAATATACACTCCTGGAAATTGAAATAAGAACACCGTGAATTCATTGTCCCAGGAATGGGAAACTTTATATACACATTTCTGGGGTCAGATACAACACATGATCACACAGACAGAACCATAGGCACATAGACACAGGCAACAGAGCATGCACAATGTTGGCACTAGTATCGTGTATATCCTCCTTTCGCAGCAATGCAGGCTGCAATTCTCCCATGGAGACGATCGTAGAGGTGCTGGATGTAGTCTTGTGGAACGGCATGCCAAGCCATTTCCACCTGGCGCCTCAGCTGGACCAGCGTTCGTGCTGGATGTGCAGACCGCGTGAGACGACGTTTCATCCAGTCCCAAACATGCTCAATGGAGGACAGATCCGGAGATCTCGCTGGCCAGGGTAGTTGACTTACACCTTCTAGAGCACGTTGGGGGGCACGGGATACATGTGGACGTGCATTGTCCTGTTGGAACAGTATGTTCCCTTGCCGGACTAGGAATGGTAGAACGATGGGTTCGATGACGGTTTGAATGTACCGTGCACTGTTCAGTGTCCCCTCGACGATCACCAGAGGTGTAAGGCCAGTGTAGGAGATCGCTCCCCACACCATGATGCCGGGTGTTGGCCCTGTGTGCCTCGGTCGTATGCAGTCCTGATTGTGGCGCTCACCTGCACGGCGCCAAAAACGCATACGACCATAATTGGAACCAAGGCAGAAGCGACTCTCATCACTGAAGACGACACGTCTCCATTCGTCCCTCCATACACGCCTGTCGCGACACCACTGGAGGCGGGCTGCACGATGTTGGGGGGTGAGCGGAAGACGACCTAACGCTGCGCGGGACCGTAGCCCAGCTTCATGGAGACGGTTGCGAATGGTCCTCTCTGATACCCCAGGAGCAACTGTGTCCCTAATTTGTCGGGAAGTGGCGGTGCGGTCCCCTACGGCACTGCGTAGGATGCGACGGTCTTGGCGTGCGTCCGTGCGTCACTGCTGTCCAGACCCAGGTCGACGGGCACGTGCACCTTCCGCCGACCACTGGCGACAACATCGATGTACTGTGGAGACCTCGCGCCCCACATGTTGAGCAATTCGGCGGTACGTCCACCCGGCCTCCCGCATGCCCACTATACGCCCTCGCTCAAAGTCCGTCAACTGCACATACGGTTCACGTACACGCTGTCGCGGCATGCTACCAGTGTTAAAGACTGAGATGGAGCTCCGTATGCCACGGCAAACTGGCTGACACTGACTGCGGCGGTGCCCAACCGCTGCGCAACTAGCGCCCTTCGACGGCCAACACTGCTGTTCCTGGTGTGTCCGCTGTGCCGTGCGTTTGATCATTGCTTGTACAGCCCTCTCGTAGTGTCCGGAGCAAGTATGGTGGGTCTTACACACCGGCGTCAATGTGTTCTTATTTCAATTGCCAGGAGTGTATTTCACGTTTAATAGCGGAGACATGATTAATATTCTATGAGATATGTTTAGCAACACAGCATCCGCTTAAATATTTGGACTCATTTTCATCTGAAACGAACCAGTTTTCTGTATCCATCGTTGCGGTGTATTAATATTAATTTTAAAGTCATGACAGAAATCAGTTTTGAAGTACAGAATCCATAACTTGCAGCTTTATGATTTTTTCTCAGAAAAAAGTTAAGAGTAGAAACAGATCAGCACTGTTTGGTATTTGTACTTAAGCAGGAGTCGCGATTGTATTACGAACAGTTGGTAGCCCTGCGGCTGTTGCGCTCCCTGCCTTTCTCCCCCAGGCAGCTTCAATCTGTTTGCGTATTTTAGTTCATTATTTTCAAAGTTACACTGGACCTATAAACACTCTGATGAGTGAAAATTTCATAGTTTGAAATACATCATATCTACCGTCAAGTATTATCAGGAAAGTCATCGAAATTAAAGGAAATCCACCTTTACTAATAATAAGCGTCCTGACTATTCCATTTAGTGTGCTCACCCTCCCGCCCCCCTCTCCCTCCCCCTCCCCCCTCCCCCTCCCCCCCCTCCCCCTCCCCCTCCCTCCCTCCCCCCCCCGCTATCCGTCACGTGTTGCATGGCTCACTGAGTTTAACAGGAAACAAAGTAATGGCGCATCTGGTAAATTATTTGTATTTTCACGCATATAAAACTTGTAACGAATGAAAAAAGGTTTGTTAAACTACAAAAAAAAAAAAAAAAAAAAAAAAAAAAAAAAAAAAAAAAATGTATTGATGACAGTGATACAGCGTCAACTTGTCGAAAAATAAAACAGCTTTCATATCGAATAAGTGAAGCTACAGAAGGTAAAAATATAAACAATACTGCAACAAAATCTGAATCAGGATATGTTGTAATGCCAAACAGTTGTAGGATGAAGTGAAAAGTGAAGAAAGTAATTTTACGTAAAGTGTGAAAAATCAATTCTAACGCCACATTCTTTGTTAATTCAATTACTAACTAAATCTGAAAGTTTTAGAAATAAATAAACGTGTGGTGCTTGTAGAATGTTTAGCCGTTGAATATGTTCATTTTTCTTACAATATAGGAGCAATGATATGGAAAACTCTTTTGTATTAACCAGCGAAGCAGTAAGTAAGTATTATTGAAATGAGCCACGCTACAGAACTGTTAATATTTCGCTACGTTAATATTGCCACTATATAGGCTACACAGGGCGACATTTGAACTCTTGCATTCTCTGGATTCCGCAGAAACAAAATCAAATGGAGTCGTGTCTATCATTCGCGAACTTTAAACGATGCGCTATTTTAAATGTGATATATTGCAGCGTTTCCATAAATTCTTCAATTATTTTCTGTTCATTTTCAGTTGTCATTATTGATGGGACGCGTGTATTATATGGACCGAGCTATAACATGTAGGAGGACGTGGGTTTAGATCCAGGTGAGACCATCCAGATATCGAGTTTTCATAATTCCCCCAAATCGCTCCAGCTGAATGCTGCGATGGATCATTAAAGAAAATTGTTATGGCGGAGTTCGTGTCCCTCAGTCGTTGCCAACCTCTAAAGACCTCGACGTCGACGCTCTCATATTGCTCTGCCTTCTGACCTGAGTATATTCTGATTCCGGCAAATTATCTACTGCAGGGGCAGCATACTCGATTGGACCGAAGATCTACTGTTTACTAGCGAAACCCTGTGCGATCTACCAGATACATACTTCAAATTTTAAATGAAACAGTATAGTTCAGTACACAATTATGTAGTATTTTGATTTTATTAGGAGGGAAAACATTAAACCGAAAATTATTCTTAGTAACTACCGTCTTATATTAATGTCAGTATTGCGTCTGAGCCTCTTCCTCTAGACTAGCAAAATCAGGTTTGTAGTTGGAAATTGCCAACCTTGAAGAGTCCAATGTATAAGCGTCTGTCAAGCAAGAACGGTATTTATTTTTTGTTTGTTTTAAGTAGGAAAATGCTGATTCACATAAATATATTGAACCAAAACACGAATGCTGTTGTTCAACACATTTCTTCAAATTTGTATATTTCTCGTTTGTAACCAATGCCGAGAAATCTAGACCTGACGATGACCTTGCTTTTAGAAATATGTCGCAGCGCAGAGTAATAATATCGTTTTCAATTATCATGTGGTCCATTTGAAATGTATCTGCAAATTTTTTTTAGCCATTTCATAGATGTCACTATGATTAAAGGAATACGGATAGCTGATTAATTCCACCAACTTCTCAATTTTTTTTAAATCACTTACGTGAATTTCGAAGTCTGATACCACTGCCTTGCCACGATCGACTGGATTAATAGCCGCGATCGACCGGTTGGCCACCCCTGATCTACTGTCATACTCGCAGGCTGCATATATAGCTCAGTCGCTGACCAACTCGATTCTAACTGTAGGCTAATATCTTTGGAGACATATTGCGTTCCGTCCTCCGCATGATCAACTTCATTACGAATCAGCTACAGGAAGATTGCTGCAGTATTTGCACGTGGCTCGACTGCAATAGACCACAGCAGTGTTCGTTTGCGTCGATATCGAGGTCGTTAGAGGCGGGAAAGGACTGGGGCGAAAGACGGAAAGGAATTCGGGAATGGCATTTTGAAGGAAGCAACCCAGCATTCGCCAGGAGTGATTTTGGGGAAACCATGGAAAACCGAAATCTGGATGCCTGGACGGGGATTCGAGCCCGCGTCCTCCGGAATGCGAGGCCAGAACGTTACCACTCACGCCACAAGTGACGGGGGAGTCTCGACGTCAACACAGTGGATACTCAGCTGGGCAAGTAACCGTCAAACCTTCAAATGGTTTCATTATAAACACGCCTCGTAGTTGACACTAATTTCATAGGGCTAGTAAAAAAAAAAAAAAAAAAAAAAAAAAAAAAAAAAAAAAAAAAAAAAAAATATTTCCTTGTGGTCTCAAAGGGAGCGTCCATAAACCACGTAGCTTAATTTTGTCCACCTGTGAAGCCACACGTAATCCGACGTGGCTTTTGTCTCTACCTCCCTCCCCGCCCCCCCTCTCCCACGTAGCACGTAGTTTTCTTCCCTTTTGATTCCAGAAAATATTTTTACTGTTTTCTCTTGTAAGACTATTGTAAATTACATACGGAGATAATAAAATGTGGAAATAAATATTCAGATGCTGTTGTGTGTTCTGAACCTAATTTTAACTGTGACAAATAATGTGAACAGAAAGCTATGTGGCCTGGCTCTGAACCTCTCTACCCCCCTCCCCCCCCCCCCCCGTAACGCAGCTTGGCTTTGCAACCAACACCTCTCCCGCTATACCGAGCCACGTAGTTTGTGGACGCTCCCAAACACCTGGCGACAGTTTCTTACCGGCTGTAACCAGTGGCGTAGCTAGGTCAATAAGGGCCCCGGTGCAAAATAAAATTATTTTGGGCCCTTAGGCCAGATGGGAGACTTTTTTTAGCTCTGCCAAGTTGCTGGGAGGGCCCCCTGAGCAGAGCTTGGGAGGCCCTCAGAGTTGATCCAGGGGGGCCCCTGAACAGTAGCGTATTTAAGTTCACAAGGCCCTCAGAGCTAAAACAAAAGGTCGCCCGTTTGCCCTGAAGGGCAGGGGCGTAGCTACTATGGGGCTAGGCGGTGCAGTGCACCGGGGCCCTCACGCCCAGGGGGCCCCCAAGCATACCTCAAGGGGCCCCTAAGCGCACCTCTAGGGGCCTTCAAGTGCAGTTTAGAGAGCCCACGAGCCTTCACGGCAAAGTGGCGACTTTTTTTTTTTTTTTTAGCTCTACCGTCGTATAAGGGGCCCCTGCTGAGAACACAGGAGCCCCTAACTAAGGGCCCTCGCTGCTCAGGGGGGCCCAACCACTGCTCAGGGGCCCCTAAACAGCAATTCAAGGGCCCCCATCCTCAGTTCAGGGGGCCCTACCAGCACACAAAGCAAAAAAAAGGTCGCCCGTCTGGCCTGAGGGCCCAAAATAAATTTTTTGCACCGGGGCCCTTATTGACCTAGCTACACCACTGCTGAAGGGCCGTGGGCCCTCTGGGATGCGCTGTGCTCGGGGGCCTCATGACTGTGCACTGCGCCGCCTAGCCCTGTGGTAGCTACGCCCCTGGCTGTAACCCAGTAATCCTACCAGGTGTACGGGACGTGCAGTTTAACGTGGAAAAGGAAGCATGCGTTCACGACACAAAGCTTTATCACAGATGAATTTCAGTATTAAGACCCGTAAAAATTTCAAGTCAGTAAATATTTTGAAATACTGCAATTGTTGCTAGATTTTGCGGATAAATTGAGACTGATGACTGATTAATGTATCAACAAAAGCTGACTATACGACAGCCTGGAGCAACTATGCAGTGACGTCACAGTGGCTTCTCGCTTTCGCCTCGCATTCGGGAGGACGTGTATTCGAATCCCCGTCCAGACATCCAGGTATCGCTTTTCCACGATTTGCTGAAATTACCACAGACGAATACTGGATTGGTTCCTTCAAAAGGCTGCTGCTGAATTCTTTCCCGTTCCCTGTCCCCAGTCCTTTCCCCTCTCCAATGATTTCGACGTCGACGGAGGATAAAGCCATATGATAAAAAATAAAAAAAAAACAGAGGAAGATTTGAAGAGCGATCGTTGAGTGATACTGTGAATTACACCGGGTACTGCTGTTTGCTTGCGCTCAGCACTATCCTCCCTGATATCGATATCCACTCCTTGGGGAGCGTCCATAAACTACGTGAAGACTACACTGGGCTATGTGGGGGAGGCGGTGTTCCTAGCCAAGCCACGAAGCTTCACATTCATATTATTTGTTACAGTTAAAATGATCTACAGAACACACAACAGTACAAAATGTCTGCTGTAATCAATAAGGAAATAAAGCTATCTACCACGCGGGGGAGGGGGGGAGGTTACAGGGAAACACCACGTCAAGCTACGTGGGGAGTAGATGGGATGTCAAAATGGAGCTACGTAGTTTGAGTTTATTATACCAGTGTCATATGGTTATTTCCGCATATTGGCAAAACTCATCAAGAAATGAGTCAGGCTTGTAAGCTTCCCTCCTTCCTGCTGCTTTTTGTCAGCTTCCACAAATGACTTAAGTGCTCTACTTCAAGCAGGAATATTTTTTGCTGTAGAAGTCGGCACCAAAGTGCTACATCAGAAGGAAGTCCGATATAAATGTTATCTGTGTAGTTTCGGCTAGTGGTGGCAGAACATTGGAAAATAATTGATTTACTGAATTAAAGTTATGATAATTACAAAGAAAGGCTTACGAATCTTTTATTAATCAGATAATTTCTATAACGTATTTTAAAAAAGGCGACGGTGTAACTAAAGAAGAGATTACCATAATCTTCCGGAATAACTGAAAAACATTAAATAAGTACCAGGCAGAAACCATGCACAAAGAAAAATAACACATGCTGTTGCTGTCTGCTTATCACGTAATTATAATCATTATCGGAATGAGCATCAAAAACAATAAAAGTAATGTGAAACAGATAGAGGAAGATCAGATGGTGGATGTTGACTATCCACCGCAACTGAACAAAGTGCAGAGCCTCCTATTATTGTGCAAGCTATTAGGCAACTCTTCCCTGCGATTAATTTTCACTTCTCCGTTCATACACATATTTTTTTTTCCCAAACAAACAAGAAATAAATAACCAGCCGAACGTTTGGCAGAACTATCATCAGAATTTGATAACTTCGATCGCATTTCATGAAGCGACTTTGAATATCTAGTGCAGAAAGTATCTCCATTGGTTGCGAAAAAGTCGTATTTTCGACCTCTTCGTGCGACTGAATAATGGGCGATTGTGTGGACACGCGCACCATCATCGGCCCAAATTCATTACTAAGAATATACACTCCTGGAAATTGAAATAAGAACACCGTGAATTCATTGTCCCAGGAATGGGAAACTTTATATACACATTTCTGGGGTCAGATACAACACATGATCACACAGACAGAACCATAGGCACATAGACACAGGCAACAGAGCATGCACAATGTTGGCACTAGTATCGTGTATATCCTCCTTTCGCAGCAATGCAGGCTGCAATTCTCCCATGGAGACGATCGTAGAGGTGCTGGATGTAGTCTTGTGGAACGGCATGCCAAGCCATTTCCACCTGGCGCCTCAGCTGGACCAGCGTTCGTGCTGGATGTGCAGACCGCGTGAGACGACGTTTCATCCAGTCCCAAACATGCTCAATGGAGGACAGATCCGGAGATCTCGCTGGCCAGGGTAGTTGACTTACACCTTCTAGAGCACGTTGGGGGGCACGGGATACATGTGGACGTGCATTGTCCTGTTGGAACAGTATGTTCCCTTGCCGGACTAGGAATGGTAGAACGATGGGTTCGATGACGGTTTGAATGTACCGTGCACTGTTCAGTGTCCCCTCGACGATCACCAGAGGTGTAAGGCCAGTGTAGGAGATCGCTCCCCACACCATGATGCCGGGTGTTGGCCCTGTGTGCCTCGGTCGTATGCAGTCCTGATTGTGGCGCTCACCTGCACGGCGCCAAAAACGCATACGACCATAATTGGAACCAAGGCAGAAGCGACTCTCATCACTGAAGACGACACGTCTCCATTCGTCCCTCCATACACGCCTGTCGCGACACCACTGGAGGCGGGCTGCACGATGTTGGGGGGTGAGCGGAAGACGACCTAACGCTGCGCGGGACCGTAGCCCAGCTTCATGGAGACGGTTGCGAATGGTCCTCTCTGATACCCCAGGAGCAACTGTGTCCCTAATTTGTCGGGAAGTGGCGGTGCGGTCCCCTACGGCACTGCGTAGGATGCGACGGTCTTGGCGTGCGTCCGTGCGTCACTGCTGTCCAGACCCAGGTCGACGGGCACGTGCACCTTCCGCCGACCACTGGCGACAACATCGATGTACTGTGGAGACCTCGCGCCCCACATGTTGAGCAATTCGGCGGTACGTCCACCCGGCCTCCCGCATGCCCACTATACGCCCTCGCTCAAAGTCCGTCAACTGCACATACGGTTCACGTACACGCTGTCGCGGCATGCTACCAGTGTTAAAGACTGAGATGGAGCTCCGTATGCCACGGCAAACTGGCTGACACTGACTGCGGCGGTGCCCAACCGCTGCGCAACTAGCGCCCTTCGACGGCCAACACTGCTGTTCCTGGTGTGTCCGCTGTGCCGTGCGTTTGATCATTGCTTGTACAGCCCTCTCGTAGTGTCCGGAGCAAGTATGGTGGGTCTTACACACCGGCGTCAATGTGTTCTTATTTCAATTGCCAGGAGTGTATTTCACGTTTAATAGCGGAGACATGATTAATATTCTATGAGATATGTTTAGCAACACAGCATCCGCTTAAATATTTGGACTCATTTTCATCTGAAACGAACCAGTTTTCTGTATCCATCGTTGCGGTGTATTAATATTAATTTTAAAGTCATGACAGAAATCAGTTTTGAAGTACAGAATCCATAACTTGCAGCTTTATGATTTTTTCTCAGAAAAAAGTTAAGAGTAGAAACAGATCAGCACTGTTTGGTATTTGTACTTAAGCAGGAGTCGCGATTGTATTACGAACAGTTGGTAGCCCTGCGGCTGTTGCGCTCCCTGCCTTTCTCCCCCAGGCAGCTTCAATCTGTTTGCGTATTTTAGTTCATTATTTTCAAAGTTACACTGGACCTATAAACACTCTGATGAGTGAAAATTTCATAGTTTGAAATACATCATATCTACCGTCAAGTATTATCAGGAAAGTCATCGAAATTAAAGGAAATCCACCTTTACTAATAATAAGCGTCCTGACTATTCCATTTAGTGTGCTCACCCTCCCGCCCCCCTCTCCCTCCCCCTCCCCCCCCTCCCCCCTCCCCCCTCCCCCTCCCCCTCCCTCCCTCCCCCCCCCGCTATCCGTCACGTGTTGCATGGCTCACTGAGTTTAACAGGAAACAAAGTAATGGCGCATCTGGTAAATTATTTGTATTTTCACGCATATAAAACTTGTAACGAATGAAAAAGGTTTGTTAAACTACAAAAAAAAAAAAAAAAAAAAAAAAAAAAAAAAAAATGTATTGATGACAGTGATACAGCGTCAACTTGTCGAAAAATAAAACAGCTTTCATATCGAATAAGTGAAGCTACAGAAGGTAAAAATATAAACAATACTGCAACAAAATCTGAATCAGGATATGTTGTAATGCCAAACAGTTGTAGGATGAAGTGAAAAGTGAAGAAAGTAATTTTACGTAAAGTGTGAAAAATCAATTCTAACGCCACATTCTTTGTTAATTCAATTACTAACTAAATCTGAAAGTTTTAGAAATAAATAAACGTGTGGTGCTTGTAGAATGTTTAGCCGTTGAATATGTTCATTTTTCTTACAATATAGGAGCAATGATATGGAAAACTCTTTTGTATTAACCAGCGAAGCAGTAAGTAAGTATTATTGAAATGAGCCACGCTACAGAACTGTTAATATTTCGCTACGTTAATATTGCCACTATATAGGCTACACAGGGCGACATTTGAACTCTTGCATTCTCTGGATTCCGCAGAAACAAAATCAAATGGAGTCGTGTCTATCATTCGCGAACTTTAAACGATGCGCTATTTTAAATGTGATATATTGCAGCGTTTCCATAAATTCTTCAATTATTTTCTGTTCATTTTCAGTTGTCATTATTGATGGGACGCGTGTATTATATGGACCGAGCTATAACATGTAGGAGGACGTGGGTTTAGATCCAGGTGAGACCATCCAGATATCGAGTTTTCATAATTCCCCCAAATCGCTCCAGCTGAATGCTGCGATGGATCATTAAAGAAAATTGTTATGGCGGAGTTCGTGTCCCTCAGTCGTTGCCAACCTCTAAAGACCTCGACGTCGACGCTCTCATATTGCTCTGCCTTCTGACCTGAGTATATTCTGATTCCGGCAAATTATCTACTGCAGGGGCAGCATACTCGATTGGACCGAAGATCTACTGTTTACTAGCGAAACCCTGTGCGATCTACCAGATACATACTTCAAATTTTAAATGAAACAGTATAGTTCAGTACACAATTATGTAGTATTTTGATTTTATTAGGAGGGAAAACATTAAACCGAAAATTATTCTTAGTAACTACCGTCTTATATTAATGTCAGTATTGCGTCTGAGCCTCTTCCTCTAGACTAGCAAAATCAGGTTTGTAGTTGGAAATTGCCAACCTTGAAGAGTCCAATGTATAAGCGTCTGTCAAGCAAGAACGGTATTTATTTTTTGTTTGTTTTAAGTAGGAAAATGCTGATTCACATAAATATATTGAACCAAAACACGAATGCTGTTGTTCAACACATTTCTTCAAATTTGTATATTTCTCGTTTGTAACCAATGCCGAGAAATCTAGACCTGACGATGACCTTGCTTTTAGAAATATGTCGCAGCGCAGAGTAATAATATCGTTTTCAATTATCATGTGGTCCATTTGAAATGTATCTGCAAATTTTTTTTAGCCATTTCATAGATGTCACTATGATTAAAGGAATACGGATAGCTGATTAATTCCACCAACTTCTCAATTTTTTTTTAAATCACTTACGTGAATTTCGAAGTCTGATACCACTGCCTTGCCACGATCGACTGGATTAATAGCCGCGATCGACCGGTTGGCCACCCCTGATCTACTGTCATACTCGCAGGCTGCATATATAGCTCAGTCGCTGACCAACTCGATTCTAACTGTAGGCTAATATCTTTGGAGACATATTGCGTTCCGTCCTCCGCATGATCAACTTCATTACGAATCAGCTACAGGAAGATTGCTGCAGTATTTGCACGTGGCTCGACTGCAATAGACCACAGCAGTGTTCGTTTGCGTCGATATCGAGGTCGTTAGAGGCGGGAAAGGACTGGGGCGAAAGACGGAAAGGAATTCGGGAATGGCATTTTGAAGGAAGCAACCCAGCATTCGCCAGGAGTGATTTTGGGGAAACCATGGAAAACCGAAATCTGGATGCCTGGACGGGGATTCGAGCCCGCGTCCTCCGGAATGCGAGGCCAGAACGTTACCACTCACGCCACAAGTGACGGGGGAGTCTCGACGTCAACACAGTGGATACTCAGCTGGGCAAGTAACCGTCAAACCTTCAAATGGTTTCATTATAAACACGCCTCGTAGTTGACACTAATTTCATAGGGCTAGTAAAAAAAAAAAAAAAAAAAAAAAAAAAAAAAAAATATTTCCTTGTGGTCTCAAAGGGAGCGTCCATAAACCACGTAGCTTAATTTTGTCCACCTGTGAAGCCACACGTAATCCGACGTGGCTTTTGTCTCTACCTCCCTCCCCGCCCCCCTCTCCCACGTAGCACGTAGTTTTCTTCCCTTTTGATTCCAGAAAATATTTTTACTGTTTTCTCTTGTAAGACTATTGTAAATTACATACGGAGATAATAAAATGTGGAAATAAATATTCAGATGCTGTTGTGTGTTCTGAACCTAATTTTAACTGTGACAAATAATGTGAACAGAAAGCTATGTGGCCTGGCTCTGAACCTCTCTACCCCCCTCCCCCCCCCCCCGTAACGCAGCTTGGCTTTGCAACCAACACCTCTCCCGCTATACCGAGCCACGTAGTTTGTGGACGCTCCCAAACACCTGGCGACAGTTTCTTACCGGCTGTAACCAGTGGCGTAGCTAGGTCAATAAGGGCCCCGGTGCAAAATAAAATTATTTTGGGCCCTTAGGCCAGATGGGAGACTTTTTTTAGCTCTGCCAAGTTGCTGGGAGGGCCCCCTGAGCAGAGCTTGGGAGGCCCTCAGAGTTGATCCAGGGGGCCCCTGAACAGTAGCGTATTTAAGTTCACAAGGCCCTCAGAGCTAAAACAAAAGGTCGCCCGTTTGCCCTGAAGGGCAGGGGCGTAGCTACTATGGGGCTAGGCGGTGCAGTGCACCGGGGCCCTCACGCCCAGGGGGCCCCCAAGCATACCTCAAGGGGCCCCTAAGCGCACCTCTAGGGGCCTTCAAGTGCAGTTTAGAGAGCCCACGAGCCTTCACGCAAAGTGGCGACTTTTTTTTTTTTTTTTTAGCTCTACCGTCGTATAAGGGGCCCCTGCTGAGAACACAGGAGCCCCTAACTAAGGGCCCTCGCTGCTCAGGGGGGCCCAACCACTGCTCAGGGGCCCCTAAACAGCAATTCAAGGGCCCCCATCCTCAGTTCAGGGGGCCCTACCAGCACACAAAGCAAAAAAAAAGGTCGCCCGTCTGGCCTGAGGGCCCAAAATAAATTTTTTGCACCGGGGCCCTTATTGACCTAGCTACACCACTGCTGAAGGGCCGTGGGCCCTCTGGGATGCGCTGTGCTCGGGGGCCTCATGACTGTGCACTGCGCCGCCTAGCCCTGTGGTAGCTACGCCCCTGGCTGTAACCCAGTAATCCTACCAGGTGTACGGGACGTGCAGTTTAACGTGGAAAAGGAAGCATGCGTTCACGACACAAAGCTTTATCACAGATGAATTTCAGTATTAAGACCCGTAAAAATTTCAAGTCAGTAAATATTTGAAATACTGCAATTGTTGCTAGATTTTGCGGATAAATTGAGACTGATGACTGATTAATGTATCAACAAAAGCTGACTATACGACAGCCTGGAGCAACTATGCAGTGACGTCACAGTGGCTTCTCGCTTTCGCCTCGCATTCGGGAGGACGTGTATTCGAATCCCCGTCCAGACATCCAGGTATCGCTTTTCCACGATTTGCTGAAATTACCATAGACGAATACTGGATTGGTTCCTTCAAAAGGCTGCTGCTGAATTCTTTCCCGTTCCCTGTCCCCAGTCCTTTCCCCTCTCCAATGATTTCGACGTCGACGGAGGATAAAGCCATATGATAAAAAATAAAAAAAAAACAGAGGAAGATTTGAAGAGCGATCGTTGAGTGATACTGTGAATTACACCGGGTACTGCTGTTTGCTGCGCTCAGCACTATCCTCCCTGATATCGATATCCACTCCTTGGGGAGCGTCCATAAACTACGTGAAGACTACACTGGGCTATGTGGGGGAGGCGGTGTTCCTAGCCAAGCCACGAAGCTTCACATTCATATTATTTGTTACAGTTAAAATGATCTACAGAACACACAACAGTACAAAATGTCTGCTGTAATCAATAAGGAAATAAAGCTATCTACCACGCGGGGGAGGGGGGGAGGTTACAGGGAAACACCACGTCAAGCTACGTGGGGAGTAGATGGGATGTCAAAATGGAGCTACGTAGTTTGAGTTTATTATACCAGTGTCATATGGTTATTTCCGCATATTGGCAAAACTCATCAAGAAATGAGTCAGGCTTGTAAGCTTCCCTCCTTCCTGCTGCTTTTTGTCAGCTTCCACAAATGACTTAAGTGCTCTACTTCAAGCAGGAATATTTTTTGCTGTAGAAGTCGGCACCAAAGAAGAAAAAACTCTGCAACTCAAATATAAAAATAACACATGACAGGAATATAATTAACTCGAAAAATTCACTCATTTATTTTCCTTTTTTTTCACAACATACAAATACACACACGGCTCGTAAAACAACTTGAACTATTTTTATCTCAATACACGTCCGACAGCTAGAAATCAAACATGTCTGCCATACCGTGCTTTCTTTGTCTTACTATTACTTGCGCCGTCCAAAGATTATTCACCTAGTCCACTTCTTCCAAAGATAGTCCTCACTCTCTGTTCTTACCTTTAGTGCTATTTATGTTATTCAGCAAAAAACTTCAACATAATTCTCTTTATACTAAATAAAACATGTTTTTAAATATTATAAACACCAAAATTATCAATATAGTAAGGCGACCTTGTCACCTTACACATTCCCCCCGTCAACTCATCATGAAAATTACTCCCCAGAAATTTTGATGTTCATCTATCTTACATTATAGTTGGTACAATCATTCTATATACAATTTCAAATCTTGCACATTTCATAACCCTAACATTTTTCCAGACTTTGGTAGCTGCAGATAATATGCATGTGGATGTGGCCTACCTACAATTTTTATATGGTCCTTCATATATATCAAAGAACTTTTTGATCTCCGCATTTATGCTGCTGGATCGTTCATGAGTTCTCACCAACACTAGTTCCCCTACTTCGAACTCATCTTCCTAGAACGGCGGTCCTTCATCTTCACTATTCCTCTTGTTGCGTCCTCTTCTTCTCTGTATGTCGATCCTTTGTCCTTCATCTTCACTTTTCCTCTTGTTGCTTCCTCTTCTTCCACCTTTCGGTAACTTAGCTCTTGGTTCTTCCTCATCAATTTGATTGCTTCACTTTCCTTGCCTCTTCCTGGTCCTTCCTTCCTTATTAGAAAGCATTTCAGTTCTCTTTCTTCATCCTTGTCACTATCGACTACATAACTCTTTTTTAAATCTTCGTTAAAGTTTTCTCCCTCTTCCATACTATAATCTTCATTGAATTCTTCTTCGTCTCCATACTCTTCATCGTCTATCGTATCGTCTGTTTCCTCATCTTCCTCTTCTCTTCGCTCTTCGTGATTTTCATCCTCATTTCCCAAGAAATTGATTCCATATCCTTCATCCCCTATCAATTCGGCAATACTCTTCTGGTCCTTGTTCGTCCAATAATCCATTTCTGCTAAACCAATCACCTCACTTCCTTCCATTGCCTCATTTTCAATCTTGTCGAATCGTTCACTTTCCACAATTTGTTCTAAACACCTCCACCATTTTAACGGACCTTTGTCTTCCACCATTACTTCTTGCTCTTTTCCCACTTCTAACCGTTTTTCGAGGTCTTCCTCATCTTCTTCTTCTACCGTTTCCACTCCTAATTTTTCCTTACAAGCTCTTCTTGCTTGGTTTACCCATTCATCTACTTCATCAATCATCAGTGTTTTATCCATTAATGGCTTCCTTTCTTCATTATTTCTGATTTGATTGTCACTCTCTACTAACGTTTTCTGATTGCTCTCCTCTCTCTCTATTCTTTGGAAATGTTTTGCAACATCTTCTAGAACGGTCTTCCTATGTTTTACTGCTTCTTCTTTGTTTACTCTCATGAACATACATCTATATTCTTTAACATTTCTTGGTCCTCTTCTTTCATCGGCCTGGGAACGGACCTCTTCACAAGCCCTTCCTAATTTCCCTGGTTGGATTTTTCGCCACTCTGCTTTCCGCTTTCTACTCGCTCCATCCCTCTACTTCCATTGTTGAAAGCTTTCCATTCTCTAGCGTTTCGATCGCTCCATTGTTTATACTGTGTAGGCTTTCCTTTCCATTCTTGTGCCGGTCTCGCTTCTCTATCATCTCTCTTTCCATCCTTTTCCCGATATACTTGTCCCGATTGCTCTTTTCCACCATACGAACTTCCGGTAAAATTTTGATCTCTCACACTCCTATCGTCCCATTTGTCTATCTTGTCCACTCCTTCTAAAAATTCTTGGAGATTATTCCATCGCGTAAGCAACATCCTTTCCTGCACCCAACGCGGCATCTTTCTCTCCAAAATTTCTATTTTCTCGTCTTCTTCTATTGGGTTTGACAAGTATTTCAGTCCTTTCATCAATTTTTCGCAATATTCGCGAAGGCTACCAAATTGCCTTTTGTATGGACAGCTGTTCCTAAATTCTTGTTTCACACGTCTCTGCCTTTCCTCCGACCAGTACCTCTTCAAAAAACTTCGCAGAAATTCTCTGTAGCTAATACTGCTCTCCGCTACTCCACACGACCATTTCAATGCTTCATCTTTCATCATCATCTTTACATATCTAATTTTTTCCTCATCACTCCAATGTTTTGGTAGTGCGTTTCTCTAAATCTCTACAAAAATGTGCGGATGAATCTCGCCCCCTGGAACAAAACTTACTTCCGGTAGTTTTATTTGACCGGACGGTACTAAATTGTTGCCGGCACAACATTCGATTTTGTTTTGTACCACGTCAACTCGATGATTCACCTCTATCCATTGTTTTTCAACTGTCTTTTTGCAACACATGACCTCACCTTGAACTTGCCAAAATTCCTGTTTAATCCCTGAAAATTCATTCTTCAACTTATTTTGCTCATCGCATACCAGCCTCATTGCCTCTTCACGATTCTCTTCTTCTTTAACAATGCTCTCCTCCACATTGTCTAGCTTAATATAGATATTGTCCTTTTCATTTTTCCATTCTTTGTCGGTTTTGTGTAATTAATTCTTGCATTTTCTCCATCTGTCGTAGTGTTAACTTTTCAAACTTCTGTTGATTTTGTTGTAATTCTCGTCTTAAATCTTGTTGGTTCTGTAGCAGGGTTTGTTTTAATTATTGCATATTTATTATCTGCTGTTGATTTGTTTCTTCAGACCTCTGTTGGCTCTGTAATATTTTTGCTAGTATCATTTCCAAAGAATTATCTTCTTCTCGGTCAAATTTCTTTTGAGTTACGCTAGCTGGAGATAACTCATGAACTTTCTCAATACTAACATCACACACTGACTGATCTGAATACGCGCAACCCGAATCCAAACTGTTATTTAAATTTCCAGAAACCTTAACCTGCTCACTATTTTCGCCTCCCGTCCCATTAAATGAACTCTCGGAATCTACCACTAAATTTTTGTTTTCCATTTTACACACAAAATTTCACACAAGGATAAATCCTCACACCAATAATTTCAACCCCACAAAAAATTTTACGAGAGTAAATACAGACTGGAGACAAGAAAGTCTTCAACGACGTGACAATGAATTTTACAACGCAGTAGTTCGACTCAGAATTAGAGACACAAAAAACTTTCATCAACATACATATTATCTTTACAAAAATTATTTTCACAAAACATTCAAAATATCAGTTTTTAACTACAGCAAATTTACTTCCACAATTTGTCAAAGATACTATTCTGGCTCGTTAACTTCTCGTGCATGCATTCTACATTGAAATGAATTTCTTTCCCGGCATTTTAACTGTTATATGCCTGCTTGTTATTTTACTAATATACAGTATTATTCACTCTACTGCAATTTACTTTTACTATTACTTTTATTTAAAGCAAGTTCCTTTCGGCAAACAGTCACAGATAATATCTAGTTCGTTAATACTTAACCAAAACGTTCATTACCATATCTTGAAGTTTACTCTTACTATTTTCAGTAATTTACGCGGCTATGAGTCTCTTCATATTTTTAAACAATTACCATATCTCTTCAAATAGCTTCTCAGATTTACATCTGCATTTATTTATTGTCCACTTCACGTTATTAAAATGTATTTTCTGTCTTACCTTTCTTCTTTCTCTTCTCCGAAGATTTGCCAGGCTCTTTCCTTACCGAACTAAAGTTTTTAGTTCTGCGTCCTTTCACGGTCAGCCACTTGTAAGCTTCCCTCCTTTCTGCTGCTTTTTGTCAGCTTCTACTTCAAGCAGGAATATTTTTTGCTGTAGAAGTCGGCACCAAAGAAGAAAAAATTCTGCAACTCAAATATACAAATAACACACGACAGGAATATAATTAACTCGAAAAATTCACTTTTATTTTCCTTTTTTTCACAACACTCAAATAACACACGGCTCATAAAACAACTTGCACTATTTTTATCTCAATACACGTCCGACAGCTAGAAATCAAGCATATCTGCCATACCGTGCTTTCTTTGTCTTACTATTCCTTGCGCCGTCCAAAGATTATTCACCTAGTCCACTTCTTCCAAAGATAGTCCTGACTCTCTGTTCTTACCTTTAGTGCTATTTATGTTATTCAGCAAAAAACTTAAACATAATTCTCTTTATACAAAATAAAACACGTTTTTAAATATTATAAACACCAAAATTATAAATATAGTAAGGCGACCTTGTCACCTTACAGGCTGCACGCTGGGATACGATACACGCAAAGAGCCGTCATTCTAAAACCATTTATCGAGACTTTATTTATTTGTTTGTTTCTTTAATACGGCCAATGTCACTACCATAAGCTTCCGATTGTGGCTTAGGATTGCACGGTAGATTTGAGATCATCCTTGTCTGGTAGTGACATGGAGGAAGGAATTATATGGAGGAGAAGTGACGTTAAATCGGTGAAGCAAGCACTAAACTCTCCCGCATGGTGGCAGCACCGGCAGCGACCATATGGCGCTTCCCAACAATTAAGGTGTTCACATTGTGGTAGATGCAGTGATTATTTCATTTAGTATTGTGTATAAGTGTTTAAAAATGCCAGCTTGTGTTGCGTACGGTTGCACAAATAGGCCAGACAGGAAAGAACCTGGAATATCATTTCATAAGTAAGTTGAATTGTAATTATCGTTGTTGAAGTGAGCGGTAGACACCGCAAACTTTGCAGCACGTCTATAAATATTTAGTCATAGCTCTCAATGGGATGACTTTGTTCTCAAATTTTTCTTGGTGTAGTGTAGAAAATCAGCAAACTTGCTATTTTGCACATAATAGACTAGCATTATTTTTTAACGAGTGTTTAAAATGAGATTTAAAGGGGAGTGTTTTACTTCGCGATTCAGTGAATTTACTATTACGATTTCTTTCGTCACGTTGCTGATTATACTGACAATGGATGATGAAATTAACTGTTATGTGAGAAGCTGTGAGTTTTATTAATTTTTTAAATAGCTATTTCAGGCCATTGACTTAGGTTATTTTTAAAGCTTCATATAAGACTTGTTTCTGTTTGTAAATACGTCTATACCTATTTTTACCGATTTTGAAATCTTTCTCATCTATTTATGTCGAAACAGGTTCATGCAGAAATAAAAATGGGCTGCTTCATAAATAAAGAAGTTATTGGCCTTTGAACAAAATCAATTTGGGGAATGTGTTTATAATTTAGTCTCTTTTTTTTGTACAACATTCTCCCCCCCCCCCCATATCTAAATCTGAGAGATAATTTTTTTACAATTGTCCTAATAAGTAGGGCTGTGAAATTAGACAATACATCTTGATCAAGAGAATGTTCATTAAGATGACTGAATAAACATTTTATTTCTGGTACCAGCCTACAAAATGTCTGGGTTGCTCATCCCTAGAGTGGGTCCTCTTACTTTTTTTCTGGTCTAGGACACATTTCAGACTAACCACAAGTGGTAGTAATAAAACTGAAATATCCATTCTGCATGTCAACCATGTAATCATTGTGGCTTTGACAGAATTAATTTTTGGTCCAGCCTGCATCCAAACCTAAACCCCTCAATTTGGATGTTGTATATCCCCAAACTAAGCAAAATATCGGAATCATTTATTCCTTATTATCGAGTTTTTTCGTCGTGTTACATAAGAATCCATCATTAAATTTGACTTTTGCGAAATTTTTCTTCTGCATTTCAACTCAAGACACCTCACTTTTGAGACAGTATATCTCGAGAACTAGGTGAAATATCGAAAAATTTTACTCTTTATTTTTTATTTGTCTCGTCTTTTTAAATAAAAATTCATCATAAAATTTGACTTTGAATATTTTTTTCTTCTGAATTTCAACCAAAACCATTTCACATTTGAGACAGAATATCTCGAAAACTAAGCAGGATATCAAAAATTTTATTCTTCATTTTTTATTTGTCTCATCGAGTTACATAATAATCCATCACCAGATTGCGGCGTCACGTTTATTCTAGAGTCCCCTTGAGGTGTTTGTACATATTCCCCGTGTTTGTTGGGAAGCGGTCAAGCCCCCACCACTCCGGCCATGCCCCCCCACTCCTCCGCCGGCCTGCTTCACTCCCATGCGTGGTAAAGGTCTCTTGCGTCGTCTCCATATTATTCCTTCCTCCATGGGTAGTGAGCTCATAAGATATTCATTATGTTTCAGTTTATTGGTGTATACATCTTTGGTATAATCATAAACCACTAAACACATACTCCACTTACAAGCAAGACCAGTTAAATATAATTACGGTTGAATAACCAATGCTCGGTCGATGAAATATGCAGCATTGCAGTTGTTTATAAAGTAACTAAATTGTTGGCTCAATTTATTGTAAAGTGTGGACGTAACTCTGTGATAGACGTACGCAGACCCCTCTAGCGTGTGGCGACGGAACCAGCAGTGGAGCCGGGGCCGTGTCGTACACGCAGAGCACTCTGTCGGTCAGCAAACGAACCACGGGGGACGCACTCGGCAGGAGCAGCTGTTTTATTTTACTGTCGAATGCGGATCTCTCCCTAGGGGGCGTCCATTAATCACGTGAGGTGCCTTCCACCTCTAAAACGACTAGAGATTTTGACAATGACCCCCCCCCCCTTGCTAATTAACCTCGTAACTTCTTAAGACCTTGTTTTAGGCCTCATGCTTCCAAGGTCGGTTGTACTCCCCTCCCCTAAGGTCAGTTTGCGCAACGTCGAGTTTCACGTTATTCGTATACCTTTCTTTCAGCTCTACCATCCTTTCAAGAATTTCAAAACCCCGCGTGAGATTCCCGTTGACACTCCCCTCCCTTCTTGATATTTCGCCGGACCCTTCCCCCCCTATTTCACCTCACGTAATTAATGGACCCCCCTATAGTGATGCGAGTCTGGACTGACGGTCTGATAACTCTAATAGTTTACTTATAGATTTTTATTTTTCTTCTCGCATATCGTCTTCCGAAACAGATGATTTGCATATTATTGTTATCTTAATGACTAATTAATTTTTCTGGCAAAGGTATTGGGATAATGTAATTTTTCTTAATTTTATGAAACATGGTTTCTCAATTCTCAGCTAAGAAAATGGAAAGATACTGCGTGCTTTCGAAAATTACGTTGGTCAGAATTAATCGCACCTTTCCTTGTGATCTTTGTTTATCGTACTTTTTATTCGATTCCGGTTTTACGCCTCATCGACGTCGATGTGATTAGAGACAGAAAAGGACTGGAAGCAAGGAACAGTAAGGTATTCGGACATAGCTTCTTAAAGGAAGCAACCCGACATTCGCCTGGAGTGATTTGGGAAAACCCAAATCTGGATGCCCGGACGGGGATCGCACAAAAGAAACAGCGCAGCTGGTCAGGGAGCGTCCATAAACCACGTGGTTTCATTTTTGCCTCCTGTCAATCTCCTCCCTCCACCTACGTAGCTTTTGCATCTACTCCCCCTCCCGCCATCCTCTTCTTTGCGTAGCACGTAGCTTTCTCCCCTATTGATTCCAGAATACATTTTGTACTGTTTTCTCTTGTCAGACTATCATAAGTTACATACGGCGATAATTAAGTGGTGGAAATAAATATCCACATGCTGTTGTGTGTTCTGTTCCTCATTTTAACTGTGAAAAATAATATGAATGGATAGCCACGTGGCTTGGCTCGGAATCTCCTCGCCCCCCCCCTTTTTCCACGTAGCTCAGCATAGCATTAAAGCCAACTCCTCCTCGCCCCGCCCCTAGACCGAGCCACGTATTTTATGGATGTTCCCTAACGTTGCGGGAGCATAAACCGGATTGCCAACCTCAGCATTCACAAAAACAGCCGATAAACCAGACACACTTAGTACAACTTCGTTCCTTCTCGTCAGCTAACTTTGTTTCGTACGACTCGAGTTTACAACAAGTGTTGCTAGGTCCGGATATGACAGAAGCTGTAACGGAGGCCATCCTCGCGGATGCGGATGCGGATATTCTATGATTGACAGCCGCGCGGAAGCGGATATTTTGCCGAAGCGGATTTACAGGTGGAAAATAAATTAATAATTACTTAGATTTTAGTATTTTAACAAAAATAAATTTAGAATCAAAATAAGTATGATTTTTATCCCAAATTCTACATGTTTTCATAAGTCGATTTCCATATGATCGTGACATGTTGATTTATTTTTCGCGTCATCTTTCACCAACAAAAAACGTGGGATGATTTCACAAGAGAATTAAATTATATATAACTACGCACGCGTCTAAAACAACAATGTTTGTCATATGAACTTTGCGGAGTTCGCGACTCGACTAAAGGAGCGTCCATAATCTACGTGACTCAGTCTAGGTGTGATAGGTTTGTCTGAATAGCTACGCTGGGTTATGTAAGGGGGGGGGGGGGCAGTTCCAAGCCAGGCCATGTAGCTTTCAATTCATTTTATTTGTCACAGTTAAAATCAGGTACAGAACACACAACAGCATGTTAATATTTATCTCCGTCGTTTAATTATCTCGGTATGTATTTTGCGATAATCTAACAAAAGAAAAGAGCACAAGATACATTCTGGAACGAGTGGGGGAAAAATCTACTTTCTACGCGCGGGGAGTGGAGGGGGGTTGAAGCAAAAGCCGCGTTGGGCTACGTGGGGGAGGGGGTTCACCGGAGACTAAAATGGAGTCACGTGGTATATGGACGCTCCCTAATTAAAGCGTCAACACAAGACCACGTCTCCTGAGCCGCCACCCGCCTTTCCATCGCTCTAGCGGTCCATTCACAGTACAACTTGTAGGACCTACGATGATCCCACTTTTCGATAAAGGACTCTTGATTGGCCGTGAAAGGGGTTAGAGGACTACACGTGTCTTGCTGTCCAACAAGCTATGGCGTTGGATCGTGGTTGGAACAAAAATCCTACAATTGTTAGATAACGACACATGGTGTGCTGCGAGAAAGTACGAGTGGAAAGGATTGCTTGGAACATTTTGTTGGACCTCTTCTAGTAGCGTGAATGGGTGAGCGCATCCTACAGTAGTTCTACACGAAGGCCCTACAACTTGCACCGTGAATACGCCGCTTAACTTTACACGCAAGTTCATACTAGTAAATTCGTCGCTTAGGGAATAACACGGATCAGTTCATAGTTACTTTAATTGCAACTTCGTCAGAAAGAAAACAAGCTATGTTGTTGTTATGTAGCATATTTCAATAATTCTTGGTTAATATTCTAGTGAGTGTAAGCCAGCTTCGGTGAGCTACAGGCCTGGGCGGACACGGAACATGAGAGCGCGTTTGCAGAATCTGAACCCTTCCTGCAAGGCCACAGAGGTAAGCAGTTTTGACTGTGAGAAACAAGGTTCGAAATGTTCTGGTACCTTCTAGAAAGACGCCTCCAACTGGCCAATTAAACTTTGCATCCACACCGCGTTATGTGAACTGGCCAATGGGAGACAGTAGAGTGACGCGTTCTGTACTCGTCCTCTGCGCAGTTTCATTTTGAAGATCACGCCGTAAACTTGCCAATTTTTGTGATGCCAATGACTTAGGCAGTGTTAAAAAATTACACCACCATCTACACCCTTCGTATGCTCACGAGGCGAGGCTTGTACCAACCCTCCCGCTATTTTAGTCAGTCATTCGGCTATAGTGAGGAAACACATTTCGCTATGCATATTAAGCTGTACCATTCAACTGTATCAATACACTTATCTCTCCGAATAATTCAAAAATAAATGCCTATTCATAACATCTCTGAAGTTATTTGCAACAATACCTCAAGTCAGTAGTTAGGGTGATTATTTTTAGTGCTTTCCAGCCCGTACTTGCAGACGCCAACGGGATGAACCAAAAGTTGACGGCGAGCCGGCTGGACGAACTTACGTGCACTCAGGGGTAAGTCGAAGGTAATTCTTCGCTCGGCCATTACCACGCGACAGTTAGCTAAACGACGATTGGCAGAATCTCGAATAAACAGAAAAGAATAATATATATTGCAATGTAAACAAATCATCCGCCATACATCCGCATTAAAAAGTTGCGGATTCAGATGCGAAAGCGGATGTAAGACTCCATGCGAAAGTTCAGCTCTGTTACATCTGTAATTTAAACTCCCGTTTAGGTACAACAATCAGTGTAGTTATTATTTGGTAAATACAGCGACACTTCAGAGTCAGTCGCTGGTAATATACAAGTTAAGGTCGGGCCACACTAGCCAGCACTGAGCCCGCACCAACACTCGACCGGGTGAGCGACAACACCGAGAAAAGTGTCGGTACGGTGACGGCACGAGCTTGGTGAGGGCTAGTGTGGCCTGACCTTTATTCACTGCTAATATCCGCTCGTCACATGCGCTGCTGAGTGCAGAGGCGCCATCTTGTTACGCCTGGTTCGAGCTGATTCGAGTGTTTCCTGCGACGCTTCTGCTGTACAGCTGGTCGCACAAACACTGCTGGTGAGTTGTGTCTATAGTGGCTGCAACGGTTTTCGTTTCAGCTTCGTTTCAGGCGTCGTTATTCCTTACAAATCTACGGAAAATGTACAGGTAACGACGAGAGGTTTACAATTAGAAGACGGGATTCGGAGAACGAAATGTGTGTATGCACAGTGTATTAACACGCCACCATAAGGCAGCAGCGGCTCAAATCAAAGGCTGAATCTACGAGAGCCGAACACAGTAAAGAGACAATACGTCATGGCTTCCATACCCACACTCACAATTACTTTCCCCCCTTTATTTCTACCCTTACTTCAAATTTGTTCACTACTACGGATTAAAAATTTACTTACATAGGAAGTTATAGTACAGCAAAATAATTTTATCCATAAGTTTCACGTATTTTTGGGTGATAGCACATAATAAATAAAAAATTTTCACGCTGAAAATATTATGAAACCCTCCCAAAGATATAACCTTCCTTAGGATTTTCACTTATAAATTATGGTTTCAGATCTAAACAGACTAGGCGTAATTTATCGAGTCAGTAACACCTCGCACACGCAAAATACAGTCAATAGTTTTGACACAATTATTTTAAAATCACCGCTGAGTACATAGGCCTAAATTTCTCGCTTATCTTCCAACGGTATATGAAGTGCGAACGCGGTTGAATTTCCCCTTTCGTCACAGCGTCTGTAAACGTATTTCTCACCGATGGGCGTAATTCCACAATGACTGACAGAGGATAGTAACCTCTACAGTACGTACGTTATAGTAGAGGAAAGTGCCCAAAATCGGACCCAAATTTTGTTTTTTACGTTTAAGAAATAAATGGTATATAAGTAAAAAATTGTTATTAAATCATGAAATAATAATTTCAGAATTTTATGCGTTATTTAAATTCTGATTTCAAACAATATCATTAAAAATCATTGCAAAAAAAAAAAAAAAAAAAAAAAAAAAAAAAAAAACCTTTTCGGCTTGGCGATACGAAAAGTAGTAGCCTAAATCGGACCCCTCATTAAAGTAAAACTAAACAAAATTATAAAAACTGAGTGGATCCCAGAAAATATTGTTTTAAATTGAAATATAAAAATTACATGTTAAATTTTTTTAAAATAAACGAATATAACGTATATGTGGGGTTTATGTAAACACAGAAAATACATAAAAGAATTAAATTGTTTAGCGACAAAAATCGCAGCTTTATGAGTTCCAGCATAATACACAGTGCCCACAACAAACATATAAGGCACATCATTCAAATTCGTCATTGTGAAATGTCAGAAAACTAACTGCCTTAAAACACGCACCAATCGTCATCCTCTTTAGGCTACTCTCCAGGGAGAATCTCCTATACCGATGTTCACATTTTCAGTGCTTTCATTTTTTCGCATTTTTCTCAAATTCAAGACGCCTTTTCACAAGATCTTTCTGGAGGCTCTACAGCTGACCCAAGATCCTGGCCGCAACTGCTTTTGCAACCTCGATTACGTTCTTGCAGCTTTCATTAACTGGACTTTACAAGGCATAGGTAAGCTGACAGTTAAGAATTACTTCTCATATTTAACTTTAAGTATGAAAAAATAAGGGCTCTGGTTTATGCAACTTGTGGGGACCCGGTTTGTGCAACTAAAGACTGTCTTTTGTTAACGCAATAAGTAGCTAACCAAACTACTCGAAAAAACAGTTTAGTGATAAACATTAACATAAAACCTTATCATTTAAGAGAATATTCAGGTCAGAAGGTTTGCCTGCCCAGATCCAGGAGAAAATTTAAAAAAGATAGCAGGATGTAAAACGTTTCTCCACTGCGAAAGCACGCAATGGTGATCTGAGGCGAGCTACAGAGTGACAGAAGCATAAACTACTATCTACACTTGATTCTGCTAGAGTTCAGTCAGGAGACCGGGGTCCACTTCAGTACTACTACGCTGACGCAAATGGGACACGTAGTTTAAAGAGTAACACGTGACACTGCTGAAACAAACGCGTTTAGTTTTTTAAACAAAAAGCAGCGTCTTGAGGTTAGTATCGCACTTGTCCAGAGCTATTCAACACAGACTAATAATTTCTGGTAAATTCTGTGCCAGGCGGTAGTGAGCATGGAGGAAAGAAATATATGGAGACGACGCAAGAGACCTTCACCACGCATTGAAGTGACGCCGGGCGGAGGAGGAATGGAGGGGCTTGGCCGATCCGATACAGACACGGGTTATATGTACAAAAACCTCAAGGGGACTCTAGGATAAACGTAACGCCGTAATCTGGCGATAGATTATTATGTAACCCTATGAGACAAATAAAAAATGAAGAATAAATTTTTTTGATGTTCTGCTTAGTTTTTGAGATATTCCGTCTCAAACGTGAAATGTTTTTGGTTGAAATTCAGAAGAAAAAAATGGTCACAGTCAACTTTGATGATGGATTCTTTTTAAAAAGACGAGACAAATAAAAAATAAAGAATAAAAATTTTCGATATCTCTCCTAGTTCTCGAGATATACTGTCTCAAAAGTGAGGTGTCTTGAGTTGAAATACAGAAGAAAAATTTCGCAAAAGTCAAATTTAATGATCGATTCTTATGTAACATGACGTGACAAATCGAAAATAAAGAATAAAAATTTTCGATATGTTGCTTAGTTTTCGGGATATACTGGGAATGGGATGATATGCGGCCAGGACCAAAAATTAATTCTGCCAAAGCCACAATGAATTATATGGTGGACATGCAGAATGGATATTTAAGTTTTTTTACTACCACTTTTGGTTAGGTTGAAATGCGGCCTAGACCAGAATAAAAATAGTTATCTTGTTACCATACATCGTAAGCTCAATTGGGAATAGCTGGAAGTAGTTTCCATCGCGATACACGTTTTGTCACTAACTTGGTTCTCATGAAATTACTAACAGTAATAGTTAATTTCTTTGTCCCTTATGGAACAACAAAACCATTCTGGTACGGACTGCATTTAGACCTAACCACAATCTCCATTAAATTGCCACTACAGAATCAAACTATGTAGACACACCCATACACGCGTATTTCAATCGCAAACTGTATTTGTGGTAACAACATCGTTTGCTTCATCAAGGTTCCTAGATTGCATTACATAATTTAACACATTTAATTTCATCATGCACTGTCAGTTATAAACTGCAACGTGACGAAAGAAAGCGCAATACTAATACACTGAATCGCGATGTAAAACACACCCCGTTAAATCTCATTTTCAACACTCGTTAGAAAGTAATGTTAGTCTATTATGTGCAAAATAGCAAGGTATGCTGATTTTCTACACTGCACCAACAAAAATTTGAGAACAAGGTCATCCCATTGAGTGCTATGACTAAATATTTATAGACAGGCAATTCAAACTACCCACTTCAACAAGGATAACTAGAATTCAACTTATTCATAAAATGAAATTCCAGGTTCTTTCCTCTCTTGCCTATTTGTGCAACACAAGATGGCATTATAAAACACTTATACTCATTACAAAATGAAATAATCACAGCATCTAACACAATGTGAACTTCGCATTTGTTTGGGATCGCAATATCACCGCTGCCGCTACTGCGCATGCGCGAGAGTTTAGAGCCGGCTTCATAGATTTAACGTCACTTCTCCTCCACGTATTTCCTTCCTCCATGGTATTGAGCTGTGCAGTATCACCTCCGGAGTGCTCGCGGGGTGCTCTGTTGGCGGCTAGTGGAACTGCACTTTGCTGTGACCGAGTATCTCCGACCTACCCCGAGACTCGCTGAGTGCTGACAAACTGTTGCTCATCCAATAGGCAAGTCTCCTTGTATTACTTTCTGTTGATAATATTATCTTACACAGTGCCGTCAGTACTTGTCACAGTTAAGAAACACACAACAGCGTGTGAATATTTATTTTCGTCATTTAATTATCTCCTATACAGCGTAGGGGCTGGAGTGCTGTCTCCGCATGGCGAAGGTCGCCGGTTCGAGTCCGGCCGCAGGCAGCGGTGTATAAATGTTGTGTCTGTGAATGTCTTATCCGTCGTGTGGAGTGTATTACTAGCTGGAGAAATGCGTGATGGAAAAAGCTGAAAGCACATTTTTGGGTCTGAAATCTACACGTGAATACCACACTATCTCTTAAGTTACACTCGCATTTCACGACCAATAACATTTGTTTCACTGACACCGGCCGTAGTGGGTGAGCCGTAACGTTCTGGCATCAGGAGGACGTGGGTTCGAATCCCCATCCAGGCATTTGGATTTTCGATAGATTACACAAATCACTCCAGGGGAATGCCGGGATGCTTCCTTCAAAAGGACATGGCCAAATTCCTTCTTATTTTTTTCCCCACGTCCTTCCTTTCCTCGTCCTCAGTCGTATCCCGCGTCTAATGACCGCAATGTTAACAAGGCGTTAAGACATAAGAAAATAATAATAAAAGAATCATTGCTCTTGTCATCGGAAAAGATGAACATTTTACGTTCCCACAGAAAAAGCCTTTATCACAACTTCTCCCCACTATACAGAACTGGCGGATAGAGAGCGTTCATAACTACGTGGCTCTGTCTATGGGGGTGAGGGATAGGCTGGAAAGCTACGATGGACTACGTAGGAGGGGAGAGGGGGTGGGTTTCCCGTGCCAAGCCGTGTAATTTTTCATTGATATTTTATTGTTTTAAATTACACACTTTATAAGTTCCATCGAAAGCGAATACAAACTGTATAAAAAAATTGAAAAAATTAGGGGGGTGGAAAGAGGTAGAAGGGATGGGGTTGGTCAACCAAAAGCGGACAGTATTTTTCTGTTTACTTTAATTGTATAAATAAATAGTTACATCGAAATTGGATAAAAACTGGGGATTTCTATATAAATTAAGGGTGTAAAGGGGGCGGGGGTGGTATTTTATTTTTATTTTAAATAATTAATCTTCTCCATGAATAGATACATAAATGTGCCAAGCTTCATTGTAATTGTTCAACTGTAGCTTTGTTTAAGGAACATTGAGAAAAATTAAGGGGGTTGGAAGAGGGAGAAGGGATGGGGTTGGTAAATTAAAACATGAAAGTAATTTTTTGTTTATTTTTAATTGTATATGTGATAAGTTCCATCGAAATCGGATAAAAACTGTGGATTTCTATATAAATTTAGGGGTTTCTAGGGAGTGGTGATGGTTTTTTATTTTTATTATAAATTAGAAATCGTCTCCATGAATAGATACATAAATGTGAAAACTTTCATGGTGATCGATCAATAGGCGCCAACTGCAGATTTGTGTATGAACATTTAGAAAAAATAAGGGGTTGGGTTGGGTTAGGTTACGTTACATTAGATTAGGTTAGGTTAGGTTAGACTAGGTTAGGTTAGGTTAGGTTATATTAGGTTAGGCTAGGTTAGGTTAGGTTAGGTTAAGTTATGTTAGGTTAGGCTAGGTTAGGTTAGGTTAGGTTAGACTAGGTTAGGTTAGGTTAGGATAGGTTAGGCTAGGCTTGGTTAGGTTAGGTTAGGTTAGGTAAGATTAGGCTAGGCTAGGTTAGGTTAGGTTAGGCTAGGTTAGGTTAGGTTAGGTTATGTTAGGTTATTTTATGTTAGGCTAGGTTAGGTAACATTAGATCAATAATTACAAAATAGATCATTCTGTTGACTTAGTAGGTTAAGGTATGAGTCCAAGGATCAGACAGGTCCTTTTAGAAATTTCATCCCTGGCTGTAATTTTTACAGCTTTTAAAAATGACCCACACCTCCTGAAAAACTTTGATTTATTCATGCAAGTGTGCTAGGATACTCCATGGCTTAGATTCTATATAAAAAAGCTGTAGGTCTCTTTTCTCCAGTATGATTACGCGGTTTGAGCATCTGTGATATAGATGCATATGAGGTTAATTAAAACTCTGGCATACAGCAGCCGAACAATCTTTCGGAACCCCACCTAAAATAATACAGACATACTGCCAACTGCCAAAACAAATTTGCCACAAAGACAGACAAACATACATGAGCGATGGAAATAAAGACGAAAATAGGAAAAAGAAAGAAGGACTTGTTCTTATCGAACAAGATAACTTCAACGAGAGAATATAATTAAAAATGAAGATAACTAAACTGAACCAAAAAAATATGCAATAAATCACATTCTGAACACTGAGTTGCACTATTTCTCTCATTAAATCGAGAAAAAATCAATGTAAATGAACGTTTTATAAAACAGCGGCAGGCGATCGGGTTGCTACCTAAACAACCAGAGGTGGTACTGGGAACCACAAGGAGCGTCGAGCCGTATGGGCCGTGCCATCTCTCGGCTACTGCGTGAACGACAAAGAGCGTCGAGTCGAGCAGGCAGTTCCATCTGTCAGCTAGAGGGGAAACCAGAAGATGGTCAGCCCACACAGGCAGTTCCATCTTCCGGCTAGTAGAGGAACTGCAAGGAGCGTCGAGTAATACTTTCCAAAGATATATATTATCCTGATAGTGAAAATCTATCCAATGAAGCATGCTGATTTAGATCGAAAAAAAAAAATTCCAATAACTTCGAAATGTGTCTCTTCCTTCGCCAGCTACCAACTACTTTCATAACTAGTTTCAACGCAGCCAAACACGACTGTGGTGATAGCAGGAAATTACATCAAGATCCATCACCAGATTGCAGCTTCACGTTTATCCCCTTGAGGTCTTTGTACATATTCCCCGTGTCTGTATGGATAGGTAATATGGTGGCTACTCCTCCCCACTCCTACTCCACCCGCCGTCACTTCAATGCGTCGTGAAGGTCCCTTGCGTAGTCTCCATATATTTCTATCCTCCAGCCAGACAAGTGAAGAGAACAAATACTCACTCACCCAGGAAGGAACCTGGACCAGCGAAGAAACCAACAACTAACTGTGACGCAATAGTTTATCACAATGACAAACAGATCACAGCATTCCGTGGATTCAAGTTGACATTCTCTTATTCCTGTCTCATACAAACTATTACCGAGATGTATATTTTGGATGAAATGAAACATTATGTGGGTGTCAAAATTATAGGCGCCTTCTTTACTTTCTCAACAATGTTCATTGTGATTATTCAGATTTTTAATGGACAGATCAATATACAATGAATGGAACAGAAAATCTTAAATATTCAATGCATTTCCTTGGTGCTGTTTCTCAGTTAACTGATTTCCACACCATTACATCTCGCTAGTCAGCTGTTTCTGTTGGAATTCTGACTGGCTGCAGGGTCCCAGCTCAGGAGTGTTCCTCGCAAATTTAGGGGCTGCACATATGGGATTGAATTTTTTGGGCCATTTATAATTTAGGGGGAATTTTTAGAGAATCTGATTTCTTTACATACTGAATATCTAAATAGTTACATCAAGTACAGAACCTCCTTAGTAAAAATTCAAAGTTTTCTATAGCTGGATGTTTTTTTCTGATCACAAAACACAATATCCATAATGTTTAGTGCTAGTGTTTAGTATTTAACCATTTTTTTTTATTATCTATGGAAAAATATTGGTTGTAGCAGCAAGCAACGTGAAACAATGTTGCCATCGTACTTATTTCTGGTCGAATTAATTGTGCTACCGGTATTGTGTTTCTATAGGCAATTTTTTTATATGCTTAAGAATAGGGAATAGTGAAATTAAAGAAAAACAATCAAAAGAACCAAAAACTTGGGAAACAACTCCAGATTTAAGAGGAAAGTAGTTTCATTATTATTTATTACTGTAGTAAATCAGGTGTATTTAAACAATATTCAATATTTTCCGTTCGTTACCATAGGATTATGGCCGCCATCAGTTGCGGATCCAGGGGGGGGGGGCTAGGAGGCTGAAGCCCCCCCCAAAAGCACCAAGGTCATCCCCCGACAACACCGATTTTGGGGATTTTTTTTTTTTTTTTTGCTCTATTGTTTTTATAAGGGCGGCATTCTGGAAAAATGTGAGATTTCTCTCCTTGCCCGAGTCAAGCCCCCCCCCCCAAACCAAACAAGCCAAATCCTAGCTCCCCCCAAACCAAAATCCTGGATCTGCCACTGGCCGCCATTGAATTACAACTGTAACAGTTCTTCGATGAAATTGATAAGAGGTATTTTATTCTAGTTACCTAAACTGCAAACAAAACGTTAAGCCTGTACATATGTTTCTTGGAGTGGATTGCTGGTCGGGTACAGGATGGTGGTGGATTTTTTGTTTTTGCGTAAGGTTTTGTAATGATTGGTGGTGCTTGGAGTGGTACGACGATTTTTTCATGATTGAAACCATAGTAACTGAAATGTTTTACTTAAGCTTATTTAGGGCTTTATCTGACAATTTTTGTGAGCAAATTTTGGTGTTTTAGAGTGTGTCGCAATGTTTACATAGATCCCGAGGCTTAAAAGTTACATCAAGCCTGTTTACTGCAAAAATCACACTCTGTAGATACAGCAGCCAGACTACACCATATCTAGAAACTTGAAAGAGAGCAGGCAAGACGGACAGTAGAGACCCACACACTGTGCTGTGGTGACTTACTGTTTGCTTGTTAACTGAATTCAGTTCGACAATTGATGGGGAGTAAGTGAAGGTTGGCCGAGTGTTTGATGTCGTAAGTCTTTCAGAAAATGTAATCAAGCACTCAGAATACTGTCTGTTGACCCAGGATTTAGTATCATGGTTTTGAAGTACGGCCACATTTTAGGTGCAATCCAGCGAAGCTATTCTGGTATTAATTTTGTGTTGTCTCCACAACCAGACAGGTTGAATCAGTACCGGATTAGCCACGTAGCAGGAGGTAGCATAGGGGGGCCCCACACCTAGGCTAGATGGGTGACCTTTTCTGAGAGACTAATAAATAAAAATTTTGCATAGTTTATTATCGTTAAAGAAAGTGACATTGGATTTTCAGTTAAGTGCATATAGTCAGGTACGTTGTATTGTGTGAAATATTAAATGCAGGAGGTGAGGTTAAAGTATTAAAAACGAATGTGAGTGCAACAGCTTGAAACTATTTGGGGAGAGTTTTATAGGGATACAAATTTATTAAAATAAATGTAGGGAATTTTTAGGGGCGTTCGCGTAACATACTGAAAATAATTTTTGAACCTTATTGTTGAGAAAACAACTGACAGAAAAAATTCCATAGTGGTGATACAAAATGCTTCTGGTTTATCATGCGGTAGAATCTTCTGATATATTTTATTTGAATTTAGAAATAGTTGTGTGCTTAATTGAAAAAGAAAGGATAGTTTTAATTTTAAGAGTCTGAAACTATTATGAACAAATATGTTTGAATTAATTCAGTAGTAGTTCTGTGGAAACCCTTTCTATTTTCTGTTGTTATTTTTTAATTCCAGGAAGCTGAAGTTGCCTGGAAGACTGACTGTTACTTAGAAAACACATGAAGGTCTGTAAGTAGTTAAGACGAATTGCAGATAATAAAGGAGAAGACTGTCACAAGATTCTGAATTATACTAGAAAATAGTCTTACAGTGCCATTAAAAGAAACAAAAGTTATGTGTGTGTGCCTTGATTTAAAATTGATCTGTATGTGGAGCTGTAGATTGTTATGCCCATGCAGCTTAGATACTAATCATGCACGTCATTATTTACGGTTTATGCTTTTATTTCAGATTGGATGGATTGCACCTATGCTATGAAAGACAAATTGGCAACCTGTAAATATTGCCATGCAGTTTTAAAAACTCACATAAAAGGGTTTAATTAATCAAAGCAGGACTAAGAAACATAAGAAAATGACGGCCTTGGATACAAATGTATAAACAAGTCTAGTGGGACAAAATGCAAATCGATGACACAAATTGCTGCTTATATCGCAAGATTTCTGCTATTGTATAAGTAGATAATTACATCCTTCAACGTGCTCCTCATATAGGAAATTCAAATTTTCTCTAGAATTTGAAAAAATGATTCAAATGGCCAGCCAGTCACATAAACGGTTTGGCTATCTGTTTGCCTCAACGCAAAGTTTCTATTGAAAGCATTCTACTATCTTGGTATTCTTCAATTCTTATTCATATTAGCTAATAGTCCAGTAACGGTGTACATTTTATCTTGCAACATATAATGTAGAAGATATTTGTATTTTGTATAGATTGTTGGGAGTATGCAGAAACCAAGTTTTTGACCTCCGACAACATCATCACAATTTTCCATGGCCAAAAAATGTCAAAATTTTAACACTTTTCGTCTCTAACTCCTTCCTATGTTCCCTAGCAGCAAAAAATTGTAGAGGGCAAATATAGGTGGGTGCAGGATAGGAGGAAGTTGGGTTGTTAGGGAAATTGCCACCGGAGCGTGTGGTCCATTGCAATTAAAATAAATTAAATACCTTATTTTCAATATTGAAAGAGGGCAGAACGTCCTATAATTATTGTAGTACAAAGTTTATATATATATAACTGAAAACTAAGTGAGTTGCTGTTCTTTAAAAAATAAGCAAAATTTCCAGATTTTTCCTACAAAGTTAGTTTTCCACCTACTTTGCATTCAAAATGACATGAAACACCTATATAAATAATTTATATATGTCTGTGTTTTCTGTTATGACATAGGTAACATAAATGTATTTAAATTGTGTTTTGATTATGATGGTCAATTCAATAATCATAGGGCACTGTGGGTCGGAGATGCGCCCCTCATGGTGAGTATCTCGCCTAACCAGTTATTCATAGCTGGACTACGGAATCTCACTTTTGTGTATCAAGATATTTCTTTATTATTCACTAGTTCTTCCAAACCACTGTCAGAATTTCATGTTTCAGGGCAGATATTGTGTTTAATATACGGAAATCCACTAATGATTTCTATGATTTGAGTGTAAAACTGTATCAAGTGTACAATATTTTGGTTTTCTAAGACTACATTAAGTAATTTAGAGTTTATAATGATCATAAGATAGTGAAAGACAATTTATGAAATTTGCATCTAAATAACTTCAACACTGAGAACAGGGAAGAAAAAATATTGAAAGTTTTTTACAAAACATTTGATATCATGGTCATAACTGAAATAGAGACATGTAGCACAAAGCGTGGTGGGCGAGCGGTAATGCTGTGACCTCACAATCGGGAGGACACGAGTTCAAATCACCGTTTGATCCAGAATTTGGTTTTCCATAGTCCCCAAATCACTATAGGCAAATATCAAGATGCTTCCATGGGCAAAAAAAAATTCTTCACCCCAAACACAAGAAAATGGATGTAAAAATTAGTTGCTTGAAGACAAAAAAGTGTTTGTTGAGTCATATTGCAGTGTTAATGAATTCTGATTTTCTATTCTCTTTAATATGTACTTAGAATGCATAAACAATTCACCATTAACAGCAAATACACCAGACAAAGAACTAGAAGCTTTCAGATTAGGAATATAATATTTACCTGTAGAAAAATGCTAGGCCGGTTCTTCAACTCTTTTGAAATCGAGGATCAGAAAAATTGATTTTTTTTTTTACAATTCATTTAACTTATATGGGCCCAATTTTTTACCTATATATTAAATATTAACCAAACTTACCAATTGTTATCAGCACATAATGCAGTCCCATAAGACTTGTAGCTACAATCTGAAAGAGTCAAAACATCTTAGAGCTATAAGTTCACATTGTCTACTTCTATTTAATGTATAACCGAGTCTTTTTCCTCACTTAATACAACATTATACAGTCTGACTTTTATTCCATGATGTCCATTGGAACTAACTAATATAATTACAGTTCAACTATGTTGTAACAATTAAACGTAACCAATTGTTAATAGTTCTTGTAGGGAGCTGCAGTGTTTTTTAATAACAGTTAACCTATTTCTGGTATAGCTAACTTTGTAAACAAATCACAGTGTTTAATTCTTTCTAATTACAATGCAGCACATGCTTCAATAACAATTTTCCTACACACCCATTCACATATTTTCCCCTTCCTGTTTGTTATTTTTAATTCCTTTTAGTGTAATTTCATCAAGTGCCTAGTTTTTCCTTTTATGAATATACTTTAAATTATTTCGGCATTTTCGGTAAGTTATTCTCTTGGTAAATATATGTTGTGGCACACCTGCGCGACTACAACACAGTCTGTGTTCAACTCCCAAGTGACACACTCACAAACGACTGGCTCGTTAGTTGCGTGCAAATGCTCGTGTGACTGAAGTCTGATGATTCAGTTTACAATCATCAGACAATGGTCAGGCATTTTATATTAAATTGGAAACTAAATATTCCTAAATTCTTTTTATGGCAGATGACATAAAGACAAATGTCATTTAATTATAGCATACACAGTTTAATCAATAATGAAAGAAATATAAATACATTTGATAAAAATCACTGAATTATTGTACACATAAATATCAGTTAAAACCATACATTGGATTAAAAAATTAATTTTTATAAGTATTTACATCAAACTTAGCAAAAAGAAAAGAAATAAAAACACCTGTATTAAGGTTTAACATCATACAATATTATCTGAGTATATAGACTTAAATTGTAAATTCAATCATTTGAGCATTTTAAATCTCTATTACATGATATGCATCAGATTACTGATACCACATATAAACTATTACATTTTTTGAATATAATACTTTTTACACAATTTGCCATAAAATTAACACACATCTATTTTACTAAGTAAATAATTTCAACAGATATTTCAACCTAATTTTCCATCACCTTGATGGAATCTTTAAATCACCAAACATTACAAGATAGGGTGCATAAATCTTAACATAATTTAAAATGGAATTTCTGCTAATAGACATGGATGTTACTATGTGGTTAGCTCACTAATGTTGTAATACCCCTTTGGAAAGGAAAGGGTGATGTGATAGACTGCTTCAATTATCGACCGATTTGCCTACTTTGCCACACAATTAAGATTTTTGAATATATTGTGGATGCAAGCCTTCCAAGCATAGTTAAGATTGCCACAAATTAGTGTGGTTTTATGAAAGGCACAGGCTATTTATGCCACACATCTTTCTGGAAAGACACCTTGAAAGGGAAAAGCACTGACATAAAATTTTAGATTTTAAAAGGCTTTCAATAGGGTACTAGAGATCTAATATGTTAGTCACTGAGATGGTATGGGGAACCAGAGGTATAAATTACATGGAAATAGCTACTACATCATATTGTCACTAGTTGTGTTAGATGTACTGTAGGTAGTTCTCACTTTTTTTCCCATCTGGGAATCAGCTTTGACCCTACTCCTGTTTATCCTCTGTCTTGACACCATTGCTGGAGAACTGCTCACTACATACACCAGGATACTGCCCCATGCTGATGATATCATGGTCACATGCAAGTCTTGACAAGAATTTGAAAAACAAATACCAATGGAAAACTTCCTTGTTAAATACATCTTGCGCCTTAGTCAGGAAGACCGAGCACATGGAGTGTCGGGTTCGAAGTGATGGGTCTGTTAATATCAGTGGCATTGAACTCTATTAGTCATGACTTCAAATAACTGGAAAAAGAACTCTATCTGGATAGTCAGACACTCCCAGATGTCTGAAACGGAGTCAATGCATTTGGCGTACTTCCAACCACTGAGAAAATGTTTTAGGGTCCTCTGCGATGGTACAGCCATGTACTATACAGCAATGACACATCAGTGGCAAGAACAGCACTCGACATAAGACTGGAGGGCCAAAGACCATGAAGGAGACCCAAGAAACACTGGCTGCATACCTTATGGGAGAATATGAATCTAGTGAATGTCCCACCTGAACATGTACAAGATCAACACAAATGGAAGACTCCAGAAAAGGAGACCCTGCAATATTGGATTAATGCTAAAAAGAAGAGAAATGGATTTTACCACAATTTACAGGGCATGGGGACACCATAAACAATTTTCTAAAATATTCACAACTTTAAGGCCACTAACACATAGATTATTTTATGTTGTTTGAGGTTTATAGTATATATATTATCAGTGTGTGTGTATGAGAATTTTTATCTAGCATATGGCATCTAATAGATTGTTTGTAAGACTGATATGATTATCTGCAATGTCCACAACTATACAATTATTTAACCACATAAATACTGAGCCTTATAGTGTAGCTAGGTTACAAATTATAATTTTACATGACCCCTTAAACTAATTTTCACAATTTTACAAGCATAAAATTCTGCACCAGTATATACTCTATATCAATTTTACAGCTAGTTGGCCACTTAAAAAATTTCCTCAACCTTCACAAATATGAAGCACCTTATTTACATACAATCTTTTGTGTATCGCATATCAAAAGCTACAAAAAATAAGGTTTCTCACTGCTACGAATACTTTTATGTATTGTTAGGTAACTACAGTTCTTAAACAATTCTTTAGAATGGTTACAAGCATGAGGTTGCTAGTTGATATGGTTTCTTTTACATTATGAAGCTATGTAATGGTGTACACAATTTTCTACAAACCTAAGTATGCTCACCTGTAAGAGCTCTCTTTTATGTATTTGGAACTTACAAGAATCCTTAAATGACTTCACAAAGTTCACAGGTACAAAGACTCTAATTAACATGGACTATTTTATGTGCTTTGAGGTATCCAGGTCGTGTAAATGATTTTCCACAAACTTCACAAGCATAAGGCCGCTCACTTGTATGAATTCTTTTATGTCTTGCAAGGCTAGAATTATCAGTAAAACATTTACCACATACTTCACAAACATAAGGCCGCTCATCTGAATGAATTCTTTTGTGTACTGTAAGGTTACTATTCAGAAAAACCTTTTCCACAAACTTCACAAGCATAAGGCCGCTCACATGTATGAGTTCTATTATGTACTGTAAGCTTACTATTTTGAGAAAAAGCTTTTCCACAAACTTCACAAGCATAAGGCCGCTCACCTGTATGAACTCTTTTATGTCTTGCAAGGCTAGAATAATCAGTAAAACATTTACCACAAACTTCACAAACATAAGGCCGCTCACCTGAATGAATTCTTTTATGTACTGTAAGCTTACTATTTTGAGAATAAGCTTTTCCACAAACTTCACAAGCATAAGGCCGCACACCTGAATGAATTCTTTTATGCACTATAAGCATACTATTTTCAGAAAAAGCATTTCCACAAACTTCACAAGCATAAGGCCGCTCACCTGTATGAATTCTTTTATGTTTTGCAAGGTTAGAATGATCAGTAAAACATTTACTACAAACTTCACAACTATAAGGCCGCTCACCTGTATGAATTCTTTTATGTACTGTAAGTTTAGTATTTTGAGAAAAACATTTTCCACAAACTTCACAAGCATAAGGCCGCTCACCTCTATGAATCCTTTTATGTCTCATAAGGGAACTAGACTGAGTATATGTTTTTCCACAAACTTCACAATCATAAGCACGCTCACCTCTATGCATCCTTCTATGTGCTACAAAGTGACTATACTGCATAAATGATTTTACACAAAGTTTGCAAGTATAAGGCCTCTCAAATATATGAGTTTTCTTATGTTTTATAAATTTATCAAACTCTTTAAACCTATTACCACAAACTTCACAAGTATAAAGCTGGTCTATCTCATGGATTCTTTTACGTGTTGTTAGGATGTCAGAATTCATGAAAGGTTCTCCACACATTCCGGAAGTATAAGGCTGATGCAGATCATGAGTTGCAGTGACTTGATGATACCTAGAAACAATGTAATACTTAATACCAATCCTATAGTTAATAAACTAATGGTTATTATTATTTAAATATCGCAGACCAGGATTCTAATAATCTATATATAATATTAAAAGAACTTTTTTTTTCGCAGTTACAGCCCCACAGCTACAAGATATGAAGTATATCACCATTTTAAGTATTCAAGCATTTTGGAATTACTTGTCTATTCCATTAACTACAGATCATGTATGTAAGTATATAACATAATTAGTAGATTTTAGCAAGCTGTGTAAAGTGTACAAAATTATATATTTAAATTCTTACTCACAGCTCACTCAATAAATTTGCTGGACATTATGTACTAATGATGTATATAAAAAAATTATATCTCTTAACACACTCTTCAACACTTTCCTAAACACTAGTTCCAATTATCTTATAAAATAACTATATTTAAGTAATATACAGGGTGGTCAGAAATTCACTCATCGGCGGTAAGGGCAGTGTTCGGGACGTGCACTAACGAAATAAATACAAAAAAAATCGAGTAAAGTCGTAGACCCTACCGTTTTTGAGTTATACGCAGCTAAAGTTGGCCAATAAGAGCGCTGCGCGGCCGAATTAAAACAGCCTTCCACAGGCGGTGTTGCCAAGCGTATTCGAGGCATGGGACCGCCAAAGAAAACGAAAAGAAAACTCTCTTCGGAAGTGGGGTTCGAACCCGCAACCTTCAGATTGAGAGTTTGCCGTCTTACCGACTACACTGCCAAGGTACTAGAATTTCCTTGTTTTTAGAAGCCACTAGGGCGGACTGTTTGTTCGTAAACGGAATTGATCGGTCATCCGTGACTTTTTCGGGAAGTCGGTGGTGGGGCTAAAGGACCATGCCAGAAGAAGTCTCGCAGTCGAACGCAACTTACCAATAAAGACACTGTCATCATGCAACGTCATCAATTTTCGTTTGAAGAGAACGCCGATTTGCATTTGGCGTATGGTGCTGCTGGACAAAACACGGCCGAAGCAGTTAAGATTTACACGACTTGTTTTCCTAACCGTGTGATTCCATCGGCAAACACTTTTGTGTTGGTTGACAGAAGGTTGAGGGAGACGGTAAGTATTGTTGTCCACAGGCCCGACGCCGGACGAAATCGGTTCAGGCGGAGTGTAGGATTTGAAGATAATTCCTGGAAATGATTGCTGATAATCCGAGGACAAGCTCTAGGGTCATTGCCAACGCTTTGCAGGTACGTCCAGTCTAAGTGATCCCTCAAATTCTCCGTTTAATTGCAGCCTTTCAATAGGGTCATTTTTGTTGTTTTTTAATTACCAGGCCTCACATGCCACTGTTTTGGACATCCCTCACGACGAAGGGTTACATCCCGTTCACTTTTAAAAGGTCCAAAATTTGGAGGAAGACGATTTTCCACTTCGAGTTCAGTTTTCACAGTGGTACCTGCATCAATGTAACGATTATCCAAACATTGAAAGGAAGGTGCTGTGGACGGATGAGGCGTGCTTTACCAGGGAGGAGTCGTTTAATAGCCACATCTGGGATGTCGAAAATCCGCATGTAATTTTTGTCAAGTCATACCATACAATTTTTTTTCTGCCAGTAACTAAAGTATTTTGGTACAAAAAGGCAAGCAGATCAACTAATTAAAAACAATTCCCATAAAAAAATTCTTTTAGCCCCATAACCGACTTCCCGGAAAATATCGCGGATTACTGATCAATTCCGATTACAAACAAACAGTCCACCCTAGTGGCTTGTAAAAACAAGGAAA
>JARYHS010003757.1:0-49572 GCA_031002005.1 Vandiemenella viatica
AGCATCAGCTAATCGTTTCCCACAGTTTGAATAGCTGTATGGTGCAAATTGAAATCCGACGTTTCACGAAATACGTCTTATACCCGTTGCGTTTGACAAAATAGTCTTCATTTATAATTACAACCTATATACCTCGTGTTGCTAAGTTTCGCTTCACGCACGTTTAAACTAGCATAGTTTCCACAATTTTACCAACACAGCCCTGCTAAATCAGATTGTAGTGGAGGAATAAACCTGCGAATTTTATTTTCACTGGATATCCATTTTAAGGTCTTAAATTAGCATCGAGATGGTCAGAACCGGGGAAAAGCGTTAATAAGCTCACTCTGTCGAAATGAGTTTGCTTTCATAGAATTTTGGATTTGCGCTAAACTACGAGTCCGTTGAAATTTAAGGGAAAGAGCTGTTTGGTGAGGCATGTACCCTATAGAAATTCTATCACCAACGTCTGCCTATAAGTTAAGAGATACTTGATAAAACTCACGTTCTTCGAATTTACTCTTCGTGTCCGAAGAATACTACTTTCAGGTCTCAATTAAACAGATGAATCCTATTTTACCCCAAGCTACTAGGTAAGTAAATTCATGTAGTCTGCCTAGTACCCTCCATTCAGTTAATCGTCAGTGTCTTCAAAAAGAAACCTCTGCAATACCACCCAAAATATATATATAGCGGAGGAGTGATTCCATAAAGCCAGAATTTTTCGTTTCGATGGTATGGCTATTTTGAGAGTATGGTGGAACAACTGCGCTGATTTTTCGGCTCCCCATGATGACAGTGTTTCTACCCCTCCTCCGCGACTTTTGTATTCGTCGAGGGGATTTATTCTGCTGGAGGATGTTTGAGTCTTGCGATTTGAATGTATACAAAACGTCGAGTTCTTCGTGATAAATGCATAAACTTTCTGATGCAAATCACTGTCACAAAAAATTATGCTGTACATACTACAAGGCATGGAGCATTAACACATACGTAGTCTCGTACACCAAGATACATAAAAATATTAAAACGCACACCAAATGTACAACGGAGATACTGACTGCACCATCACATAAGTTTTCATCAATTACAGAAAAATCTTAAGATAGAATCGTAATGGATCCCACATAGACATCACGCGAGTGGGCATTTTCGTTCACAAAACACTCGCTAGCATACATTGTAAACATGTATTATATGTCACTTCCCACGTATTTCCTTAAAAAGGTGTGAAAAAATGAATAAAATACCTTAAATATAGAAGAAGTTGGAAAAAAATTATTTCAATTCACTTAACGAAAAAGTCACAATTTACATCTGCCTGCATTACACAGCAAAGTGGCTTTATGAAGTGTATTCATCACTGAAATGGACTAAAGAAAAGCGTGATATCTGTGTAAATTGCGTGTTCGGCTGATAACGCAGTCTCAGGAAGAAGAAAAGAATGGTAACTGGACAGATGTGTGCATCACAGAGCTCAATGTTATCGAATGCCTAGCCATCAGTAGACACACAAGCCGTCATAACTTGCGTTATATTAGGGTAAGTTCAGGTCAGCTGCGCTGGATAAATGGTTACATTGTGTTAACAAGCGAGCTTGGTGTTACAGTCAATTGCACTGTTTGACCAAAGTCGCAAGTGCTGTGGATATGATGTTTGTGATACTACATGCATGTGGAAAGTATAAATAAAAACAAAATATCTTGTACATTATTCACTTTTATTTTTACCCACCTCCCAAGTTCCCACCTTATCAAGTTATTTTCACCAGTTCTTGTGGTGGATTATTCTTCATCATTTAATACCACTTTAAATGGACTACTGAAAAGTGTCATGTACATACAAAAATGTAAGTTTCAGCGGTCGCGACAGTTCCCAGAGAGAAACCTGCACAGCTGCTCCACCACACACACATCACGTTATCTGTCGTGAAGTGTAAAAGATGAAAACTAGGGATGTTTTCGATCAAGGGACAGGCATTACATATACTGACACAGAACCAACATTAACACAGAGAGGTGTAACTAAAACTACTACTATCAGTATGCACGCGATCCATCATAACTTACATTAAACTTTGGTTACTACTGGATGCCGCATTCGGTTAGGAAAACTTTGTGTTGAATATTCCCCATACATGCAATCTTCCCATCATGATAGGGTGTACAAAGGATGGAAACAAGATATATGTGCGTCATAGCACTGAATGTATTCGATCCAAGGTGCTAACAGAACGTATCAGACACATTAACACACAAACAAAGGCGTAGTCGAAACCACTGCCATCAGTAATCAATGATCCATCATAACTTACATTAAAATATGGTTAATGTGGGACGCTAGATTGTTTGTTACATCATGTTATGAAATCCATATGATGCATATTCTCCGCACATGCCACCTTTCCATCATGATAGGGTGTGCAAGGGAATGAAACAGCAAATATGTACATCATAGCACTGAATATATTCCATCCAAGGTGCTAAGAACTGCTGAAGTTAGGGTGGTTGTAATATTATCTGTCAGAACTTCCTCCAATGCTGAACTGACAGATGGACGGCAGTCCGTATGGTTTCGTCCGAAATAGTTATGGATGACCGTGACGAGCAACGCGTTTCGCCTCCTTTGAATGGTGTGATATTCAATATAAGAAAAAATTTGCAAAAAGCAAGAAACACATTATAATAGTGACCTCAAAAGTGGAATAGGAGTGACGAGAAAACCAACACTAAATCGGGCTACACAAAACATGCAAGGAGAGCTATTCCTGATCAACATGTAATTGTCATAAGCAAAAATTCTCACTGAGGATGCCCCATTCAGAGGAGGTGAACGGTAACGAGGGTGCGATGCACTAGAGGTTAGGTAAGCTAACACATTGTAACATGCTGAGCCTGCCTAACCTAAATTATCTACAATAACCTCAATTACTGTAAGGGTTTCATGGTTTTTTAGCCCAAAACTGGGGTTAATCTCAATAACCTCAATTAGTGAAAGGGTGTTATGGTTTCTTAACCCAAAAATGTGTTTAACCTCTAGTGCATCGCACCCTCGTTTACGTTCACCTCCTCTGAATGGGGCATCCTCAGTGAGAATTTTTGCTTATGACAATTACATGTTGATCAGGAATAGCTCTCCTTGCATGTTTTTTGTATCCCGATTTAGTGTTGGTTTTCTCGTCACTCCTATTCCACTTTTGAGGTCACTATTATAATGTGTTTCTTGCTTTTTGCACATTTTTTCTTATATTGAATAACACACCATTCAAAGGAGGCGAAACGCGTTGCTCGTCACGGTCATCCATAACTATTTCGGACGAAACCATACGGACTGCCGTCCATCTGTCAGTTCAGCATTGGAGGAAGTTCTGCCAGATAATATTACAACCACTCTAACTTCAGCAGTTCTTAGCACCTTGGATGGAATATATTCAGTGCTATGATGTACATATTTGCTGTTTCATTCCCTTGCACACCCTATCATGATGGAAAGGTGGCATGTGCGGAGAATATGCATCATATGGATTTCATAACATGATGTAACAAACAATCTAGCGTCCCACATTAACCATATTTTAATGTAAGTTATGATGGATCATTTGATTACTGATGGCAGTGGTTTCGACTACGCCTTTGTTTGTGTGTTAATGTGTCTGATACGTTCTGTTAGCACCTTGGATCGAATACATTCAGTGCTATGATGCACATATATCTTGTTTCCATCCTTTGTACACCCTATCATGATGGGAAGATTGCATGTATGGGGAATATTCAACACAAAGTTTTCCTAACCGAATGCGGCATCCAGTAGTAACCAAAGTTTAATGTAAGTTATGATGGATCGCGTGCATACTGATAATAGTAGTTTTAGTTACACCTCTCTGTGTTAATGTTGGTTCTGTGTCAGTATATGTAATGCCTGTCCCTTTGATCGAAAACATCCCTAGTTTTCATCTTTTACACTTCACGACAGAAACGTGATGTGTGTGTGGTGGAGCAGCTGTGCAGGTTTCTCTGGGAACTGTCGCGACCGCTGAAACTTACATTTTTGTATGTACATGACACTTTTCAGTAGTCCATTTAAAGTGGTATTAAATGATGAAGGAATAATCCACCACAAGAACTGGTGAAAAATAACTTGATAAGGTGGGAACTTGGGAGGTGGGTAAAAAATAAAAGTGAATAATGTACAAGATATGTTTTGTTTTTATTTATACTTTCCACATGCATGTAGTATCACAAACATCATATCCACAGCACTTGCGACTTTGGTCAAACAGTGCAATTGACTGTAACACCAAGCTCGCTTGTTAACACAATGTAACCATTTATCCAGCGCAGCTGACCTGAACTTACCCTAATATAACGCAAGTTATGACGGCTTGTGTGTCTACTGATGGCTAGGCATTCGATAACATTGAGCTCTGTGATGCACACATCTGTCCAGTTACCATTCTTTTTCTTCTTCCTGGAGACTGCGTTATCAGCCGAACACGCAATTCACACAGATATCACGCTTTTCTTTAGTCCATTTCAGTGATGAATACACTTCATAAAGATGCCACTTTGCTGTGTAATGCAGGCAGATGTAAATTGTGACTTTTTCGTTAAGTGAATTGAAATAATTTTTCCAACTTCTTCTATATTTATGCAATTGGTGGCTTAAGGTATTTTATTCATTTTTTTCACACCTTTTTAAGGAAATACGTGGGAAGTGACATATAATACAAGTTTACAATGTATGACAGCGAGTGTTTTGTGTACGAAAATGCCCACTCGCGTGATGTCTGTGTGGGATCCATTACGATTCTATACGCTTTTTCTGTAATTGATGAAAACTTATGTGATGGTGCAGTCAGTATCTCCGTTGTACATTTGGTGTGCGTTTTAATATTTTTATGTATCTTGGTGTACGAGACTATGTATGTGTTAATGCTCCATGCCTTGTAGTATGTACAGCATAACTTTTTTGTGACAGTGATTTGCATTAGAAAGTTTATGCATTTATCACGAAGAACTCGACGTTTTGTATACATTCAATCGCAAGACTCAAACATCCTCCAGCAGAATACAAAAGTCGCGGAGGAGGGGTAGAAAACACTGTCATCATGGGAGCCGAAAAAATCAGCGCTGTTGTTCACCATACTCTCAAAATTGCCTTACCATTGAAGCGAAAAATTCTGGCTTTATGGAATTACTCCACCGCTTTATATATATTTGGATGGTATTGCGGAGGTTTCTTTTTGAAGACACTGACGATTAACTGAATGTGGATACATTTTTTATACATATTGTTTTGCCTATGTGAGGTACACTATGATGTACAGCGATTCCGATTTCCACGTTAAACTTCAGGTCCAATTATGACAAGGGATGAATGGAGGGTACTAGGCAGCCTACATGAATTTACTTACCTAGTAGCTTGGGGTAACATAGGATTCACCTGTTTCATTGAGACCTGAAAGTAGTATTCTTCGGACACGAAGAGTAAATTCGAAGGAACGTGAGTTTTCTCAAGTATCTCTTAACTTATAGGTGATAGAATTTCTATAGGGTAACATGCCTCACCAAACAGCTCTTTCCCTTAAATTCAACGCACATCGTAGTTTAGCGGAAATCCAAAATTCTATGAAAGCAAACTCATTTCGACACAGTGAGCTTATTACGCTTTTCCCGGTTCTGACCATCTCGATGCTAATTTAAGACCTTAAAATGGATATCCAGTGAAAATAAAATTCGCAGGGTTATTCCTCCATTACAATCTGATTTAGCAGGGCTGTGTTGGTAAAATTGTAGAAACTATGCTAGTTTAAACGTGCGTGAAGCGAACTTAGCAACATGAGGTATATAGGTTGTAATTATAAATGAAGACTATTTTGTCAAACGCAACGGGTATAAGACGTATTTCGTGAAACGTCGATTTCAATTTGCACCATACAGCTATTCAAACTGTGGAAACGATTAGCTGATGCTGTGAACATGTCACTTTTAAAACAAAAACTTATAATTTTGTCACCTTTAATTTCACCGAGAGTGTTGGACTCTCATTCAGGAGGATACCGGTGTGAACCCGATCTGGGCATACGGATTAGGGTTTTCTATGCATGTTGTAACAATTTATGATTAAAGTAGATGTTTCTCACACCGGTTGAAAACATACCTAAAGTATGGTCTAATTTTTGAGGATCCACACACGAAGGCTCTGCTCCGGAAAAAGGTTACGAGTTTATACCACAAGAAATGTTCCTAAGCACAAAATATAGCATCTCCACGGGTTATCTGGTATTAAAAAAAAAAAAAAGTTACAGGTTCGGTCGGTCTCGAGCTAGAATGCACACACATTTTTGCCCGTAACCCAAGCAAACTCTACAATCAGGGGACAATTCGCCTCGTCCTTCATAACACCGACAACCTTTTCATTAAGGGACTCTACCTACCATGCTAACTGTGTCCATACAAAGTAATTTAGGGCATCTAACTGAGGAATGGTGAATTCTTGATGAAACTGATACATCCTCAGTCACCTTCTAACCATGTCAATCGATGACTTCTTTCGTGGAACGAATATTATATAATTTTGGTGATTTTTTACCTGTGTTCGCTATCTTTTGCGGTTTTCATAACATTTCGGGATTTTATGAGGTGGGGTGCGTAAGAAAATTGACGATGACTGGTGGGCGAACGATAACACTCTGGCATCGCATTCGAGAAGCGACCATCAGATTTAACTTTTTTTTTCCCATAGTTCCTGAAATCACTCCAGGCGAATGCCCACTACACGCCTTGTCAAAATATGCGGTAAATAGAAACAGAATGAGGATCTGGCTGTTAACTCAAGAAAGTCTGAAAGATCTGTTAATATTTGGGGGGCCGAGCATATTTTCATGACCCTTGACACTGGTGTGTGCATGTTTAAGTTGTCAATATTCTGTAAGTCCTAAAAGGTATATACTTTCAAAGTTTGTGCCTTGGTACCTTTCCTAGCTTGTTCTTGAGTGGTGCAGTTCGTGACAACTTTTAGATACGACAATATGCTATGCATCTGTAACCGCTGTTTCTGCAGAAAGTATGCATTCTTCCATTTTTACCCATATCAATCGATGACTTCATTCGTGGAGAGAATATTAGATAAAATGACCTCATAGTTCTGTGCTTTCAAACAATCATGAAATGTAACACAGAAAATATTGCAGTCGAGTTTGAACACTGCCCCTGCCTAGCCATTAGAAATATACATCTTAAACTCACAACTGCTCACCGCAATCCGTAAGTCGAAATTAACTGCTTAATTTGACAAGATCTCAAAAATCATCCTATCACTTCACATTTCATCTAGTATTCGAGAACAACACATTTATAATTTATACACGTGATAAATTTAGTCTTTGGAACAGACTCGTATACAGGCACTGACGAAAAATTTCATGAATGATCTAATATGATCTATAACTTAGTGGGTACTATCTTCGGTGAATTTCTGTTTGTGACATTTTGAAATCAGTGTAAAGTGAGGGAATTTTTCACGTGTTTGACTGCCAGCTAGTTGAAGAGTGAAGATCAGATATGGGACCCTATATGTATGAGTAATCGATCATTGTATGATGCATACTTTTCATACTACACCAAGCGTAATAGGTGAACGGTTATCGTACTGGCCTCGCATTCGGGAGGACGAGGGTTTAAATCTCATGCCGAGCATCCAGATTTGGATTTTCCATGGTTTTCCGAAATCACTCCAGGTGAATGTCGGGTGTTTCCATCAAAAGGCCATGGCCAAATTCCCTCTGGTTAAAAGTCTCCAGTCGGAGCCCCTAATGACCTCGACAGTTCTGTGCTTTCATACAAACAGGAAAACCTAACACTGAAAATAGTTCGGTCGAGTTTGATCAGTGCCACTACCTTGACATTAGAAATCTATATTTTACACTTACAACTGTTCACCGCAATCCATGAGCTACTTACTTTGACAAGATCTCAGAAATCATCCTATCACTTCACATTTCATCTAGTACTCGAGAATAACACGTTTATAAATAATAATTATTATTCACGTACCACGCTAAACTTAAACCTGATGTGCGATAACTTTTTGGAAAGTAAACCGGATGTATAAATATACAAATGAAACAAATTTAGCACTCACTTGAAAATCGAACAAATAGCAACTCGTAGCTGTTCAAAGAAACGTAAAGTACGTATAATATCTTCGCTGTTATCAAATCCTAAGGACCGAACGTAGTGGGTGAATGGTTAACGTTCTGGCCGCACATTCGGGGGACGCGGGTTTGAATCCCCTTCCGTGCATCCAGATTTGGGTTTTCCATGGTTCCTGAAATCACTCCAGGTGAATGCCGTGATGCTCAAAAGGCAATGGCCGTATTCCTTCTCGTTCAATGTGTCCACGTATCGCGCAAAACTAAACTCACCGAATTTTAGTAAACTACCTTTGACGGGGGACGTTAAACCTTTTGGTATCTTTCGGAAGATTAGGCCTGAATGGGCCGACAACGGGTTTCGCCATTTCCCTTCTTCGACTTGCAGAATTCCTTCCCGCCTTATTAAACCGACGGGGGTTTTTAACCGTTGACCGCACTTTAAGAAAAAATGCTAATTATCTCAGTAGTTACGATGAATTAGCGAATAATTAGTATTTTAAGATCTCATGTTCGGAAGAGTAAAACTGAATGGGCCAGCACGAAGTTTCTCTCTCCCCCTTCTTCGTCTCTCATTGTATTTAATAATAATAATAATAATACTAATTCGAAGTTAGGGCGGGGAATACGAACTCACGTCCTCCCGAATGCGTGGCAAGTAGAGGGTAAGCTGAAAATTTGTTATGCCAAGGCTGCGTCCATAAAGCATGTAACTCCATTTTGGACTTGGAGGTGACGGCGCGTGTGCATGCGACGGGACTGCCTCAACCACGCGCTGCGTGCGACAGGACTTGCATACGCACACGACGGTAAGAGGCGCCGTCGTGTCTGCTGGGGGCGCTGCGCGTGACCTACAAAGATAATGACGGTAAGCGGCGCCGTCGTGTCTGCAGGGGGCGCGGCGCCTGACCTACCAAGATAATGACGGTAAGCGGCGCTGTCGTGTCTGCAGGGGGCGTGGCGCGTGACCTACAAAGGTAATGACGTTAAGGGGCGCCGTCGGGGCGCGTGACCTACAAAGTGCCTCAGCAGCCAGGTAGATAATGACAGGCCAGAGGCCGCACAGTTGGCCGGGCGCCTAATTATAGGAAAAGCGGCCGCAGGGGGCTGGGCGCGTGAACTAATTATGGGGCGCGAACTCCCCATATATATACTACTCGCGTGTGTGGGTGTGTCTACATAATTTGATTCTGAAGCGGCAATTTAATGGAGATTGTGGTTAGGTCTAAATGAGGTCTGTACCAGAATGGTTTTGTTGTTCCATAAGGGACAAAGAATTTATCTATTACTATTAGTAATTTAATGAGAACCATGTTAGTGACAAAACGTGTAGTGCGATGGAAACTACTTCCACTATTCATAATTAAGCTTATGATGTATGGTAAAAAGATAACTATTTATATTCTGATCTAGGCCGCATTTCAACCTGACCACAAGTGGTAGTAAAAAAACTCAAATATCCATTTTGCATATCCACCATGGAATGCATTGTGACTTTGGCAGAATTAATTTTTGGTCCAGGCCGCATATCAACCCAATCCCAGTATATCCCGAAAACTAAGCAAGATATCAAAAAATTTTATTCTTTATTTTCGATTTTTCTCGTCGTGTTACATTAGAATCGATGATTAAATTTGACTTTTGCGAACTTTTTCTTCTTGCATTTCAACTAAAGACACCTCACTTTTGATACAGTATATCTCGGGAACTAGGCGAGATATCGAAAATTTGTATTCTTTATTTTTTATTTGCCTCGTCTTTTTAAATAAGAATCCATCATCAAATTTGACTTCGACCAATTTTTTCTTCTGATTTTCAACCAAAAACATTTCACATTTGAGACAGAATATCTCGAAAACTAAGTAGAATAACAAAAAAAAATCATCAGTTTTATTTGTTTCATCGAGTTACATAATAATCCATCATCAGATTGCGGCGTTACGTTTATCCTAGAGTCCCCTTGAGGTTTTGGTATATATACCCCGTGTCTGTATGGGTTCGGCCTAGCCCCCCACTCCTCCTTCCCCCGGCTTCACTTCAATGCGTGGTGAAGGTCTCTTGCGTCGTCTCTCACCGAGAGTGGTGGTGTAACGGATAGCGTTCTGGCCTCGCATTCGGGAGGACGGCGGTTTGAATCCCCGTCCGAGCATCCAGATTTGGGTTTTCCAAGGTTTCCCAAATCACTCCAGGCAAATGCCGGGATGCTTCCTTAAAAATGCCATAGCCAAATTCCTTCCCATTCCTTGTCCCCATCCTTTCCCGTCTCTAAAGACCTCGGTGTTGAGAGATGTAAAGCAGTTAAAAAAAATGCGTCGTCTCCACATATTTCCTTCCTCCATGATCTCATAGAGGTTGAAACTTTCTGTTGACCAGTGCATTTGCTTTTGGAATGACAGTGGTAGCATCGCAGAAAGCAGTGCTGTCTCTCTCAAACCAAAAAGAAGTACAGAACCTTTATACTATAATAGGGAGATCAGGCGGTTAAAGAGGTTCGTAAGAAGAAAACGTAATAGAGTTAAAAAACAGCAGGGTAGTAGGGAATATTTGAAACAACTAAACAAGGAATTAATAACAGCAAAGCATGTGGCTAAAATTGAATTTATGAAGAGTATTATTAGAATATATGCATAAATATTACGGATGAAATGAACAAGGAGGCCAAATTGCGAGTGTAGAAGAATTCTTAAAAGGTAGAAAGCACAAAAGTAGGGTAGAAAATGTAGTATCAAAAGAAGTGGGGGTGAAAATAGGAGTGCCATACGGTGGCGTATTGGGACCATTGATATTCGCGATTCTAATGATTTTTTTTGTTGGTTGTTTACTGTCAGAAGTTAGGTTGTTTGCAGATGACATAATGTTATACAACAGGATCAAAACAGGTGAAGACTGTGAACAGCTGCAGCGTGACCTGCATAGAATATCTAAATAGGTCAGCATGGAATGAAGGTAAGTGCCAAGAAGGGTCTGTTTATTAGGTACACAGATAAAGAACTCAACGTTGTTTATAATTATAGGGTAGGGTCAGAACTGTATCTTGAAGTGTAAATATCTTTGTATAAAGATAGACAATAAAATCATATTGGTTCGGCACATTGAGTAAGTAGTAGGAAAATGTTACAAAATTCTTCATTTACTGGAGAGGGAGATGAGAACCTGTGCTAGACAGGTAAGAGAGTTTGGTTACAAAACTTTGGTCAGACTATTGCTTGAATATGGTGGTGGTGTATGGAATCCAAATTTTGGGTAGCAAATACAGGAATTGGAAGGCTGCTAGATTTGTCTCTGAAAAATACAAATCAGTATCTGATATGATAAAAGAAAAACTGCAATGGGATTCATTGGAAGATAAAAGGAGCGTGAAGAGTGTCATGGGAGTTTTCAAGGCTTATATTGGTCAATAGTCCTTGAAAGATATTGGTGTAAGAATTAAAATTAATACATGCAAGCGAAAAGATGACCATGGTCACAAGCTGGCACTCGATTCAGACACAAGGGTGTGAGAAGATTTCTTTTGAAGGTAAGGGGGTCAGGGACTGTAATAAGTTACCAAGACAATTGATGAATAATTTACCAAAATCGTTGTAACAATTTAAAGTTGAAATTTGTATAGGGCAAAGGTAGGTGGGTACAGCAAAAGATAAAAAATGAATTTGCAGGGAAATTTGTCACTGTAGCATGCGTTTCACCGCAATTAAATAAGAAATTAAATGCTTATTGAAGACGTTAAGTGAAAATGTCTTGTATTTAGCAGTTAAATTATAAATTGTTTTGAAAACTTTCAAATCAATAACAAATGTTCAGGACGAACACGGCAGATTGCAGAATCCTGAGAAGCTCAGAACTGCCGGCACTGATTACAATCATCACACTCGTAACTGCGTCGCGTCGCCACAACAACAAATATTCATCACGAGGACACTGCGGCGATAATACAGTCACAAACCACGTGTGTAAGGACTGAAGTTATTGTTCTAGAGCTTTATTTGAAGAATTTCGAACATAACAGGTTAAACGGCAAACGATGTTAATATTTCTGTAAAAAACAGTGAATATTTTACAAAAAAAAAAAAAAAAAAAAAAAAAAATATGCATTTGGATAGTTGACGTTTGATATAATTAATGTCCGGAATATTGACTATTCCACTGATAATTGAATGACGTAAATTTGAGAGTTTTCTTTCGTAGGAACTTACAGTGGAATGAATTAAATTTGTTATTGTCAGCTGATTTGTGGCGAAAGTTGTGTGTTGGATGTATTGTTTATAAAGTCGAAAAGACGAAGAAAGAAAATGATGTATTGCCAATATGCGTGACGCACATTAAACAGTAGGTGTGTTTCTATATGTGCAGTGTTTGTGGAGCCGTGCAGAACACGTATTGCTTATTACAACTCAAGGAATAAAGTTCGTTTAGCACGCAATGTTTTAGGTAAGTAGTTGGTGTTGTACTGTTTTAAATCAGCCCATTTTCTTAATTAAGAAACGTAAGTTGAGTACTACTGTTGTGTGCAGTACATATAACTTAATCATAAAATGTTCTCCGTATATTTAACATTATCGTATTTCATCAATTAATACCAGTATGTATGAGCAAATTGCTAGGCAGACCTTATTACTATTATTTGGTGGAGTTCTATTATGTTGAATTTCATTATTTTTTTTAGTTAATTTTTTTTCATAATGCATCGTTGTGGAAATGTTTACATTGCGATTCAGAAAAAGAATACACAGCACATCCTTGTTTTTAGGGGAACAGACACAAATTAATCACGGGATGGCATTTTGTTTATGAGTGCTGTACCATTGTTTCTGTCATGTTGTTTGGTCTACATTTATTTTATTTTTTCTTATGTATAATAGTAGTATGTTTGTTACAAAAATGAACTTAGCTGCTGAAGCAAACAATATGAAGTTGCCTGATTCTTGTTTTCTATTAGTACCTTTCCATCTTGCTTTAATTAAAGCCAGCCACATTTCAAGTTTTTTACATATTACGAATTAATTAGATACATATTTGCCAGCAGAATCGCTCTCGCTGAAAGATAAGTGTAAAATCAAGAGATGTGAAAATATAGAATTAATTTTGCTTGTGAATTACATATAGTAAAAGAGTTACTATAAAAATGCTGGTGGAACTAAACATAAGAGTGCCACAAGATAGTGTATGAGGACCATTTCTATATATATTATTCATATCAATAATAGTATTTTACAAAACTTCTTGCAAAGTTAAATGTCTCTCTTTCTGAAACACTTCTTGTTCCTATCTAAATAACATCAACCCATGAAATCCTGATCTGCTTGTTTGAGTTCACAACAGAAATGGAACAAATATTTTGTGTGGGCACTACAGTTTAACAGAAGGTCATATTTTCCCTTCTCGAGGCCGTTGAGTGCCAGGTGGTAAGCAGTGGTAGAGCTCTGTATTTATTTCCATCAGAATTTCTTTAGGATTTTCTGATCATTTTCATCGTGAGTAGAAAGTTCCCCAGCAGTGTGCAATACTCATTTGGTTGGAGTGAGTCCATCTGTATTCTCCCACTTCAGTTGGTCAGTCTATCAGCTCAGCTACCAACAAAGCTGGGCTTTCTCCTGAATTCTGTGGTTAATCCTTACCTTGACTTGTGTTAGTCTATACAAGTATTGTATATTCATTTACTTTTAACTGTCAGCCTTCTGTGTTTCTCACTATATATTCTTTATTATATCAACTATATATTTTTCTGTTATAACTAAATTCATGCTAAATTCGCTACTCTCAACTCTTTATTTGTGTAATTTGTTCATTGTAATACAGCTGTCTACTGAACTGTATATTGGATCAATTAGTTCATTCCATAATTTGAATTTTATTTGTAATCTTTGCACGTGTACTTAATGATGAATATTTCTTCTAATGGCCAAAAGTCTCCAATTCTCATGAACCAACCAAATCAAATGCTGCTACGGTTAGTTAATCTAAGATCCCCTCCCCCCCCCCCCCCCATGTCCTGTGCAGTGGGCAGTCATAGGTTACTCCTACATGCACTAGTCACTGAATAACAATAAATAGTAACTGGTAGTTGTTTCTCGTATATGTGATACATTATATTGCATTTAAAACTTCCATGAGTTTTAGGTAAATTGCTGTGAAGAAAATGTTTATTTAATTCTATACTAATTATGGAATATTTGGTGCTTTCATAGTTTTTTATATCAATTCATGTTATGTTGGTATGTCTGTATGTAACTACATCTACAAATCTACATAACTCCTTAGCAATGTTTTGCAGTAAAAGAATAAAAATGTTTTCTCTATTTCTTTACAGGTAACGAGATGGGTTTTGACCAAAAACAAAAATACATGTCTGTGTTGTAAACAAGTGATATTAGCCTGGTGAATAAGTTAAATGTTCGAAGTACTTCTTTAAGCCAATCTGACTGGAGCCCTATGAGTACAGCTAATGAGAGCATCATGTCAGTGAACAAGCCATCACAGTATATGTGTGCCAAGTGTCTGCAATATTTCACCACTAGGGACTTGTTGATTAGACATGTTTTTAGTCATTTTAGTCTACTATTAAATACACCATCACATATTTGTCAAAACTGTGATCAGATTTTCACAACTCAATCAAAGTTGTTTTGTCACCATTTTGAAGAGAGCAAGGAAACTATATTTAAAGATCCTTCATCAATTGAACTTGCTTGTGCATTCTGTGGAGACACTGTTTCATCTTGGTGCTCTTTAAGAAAACATGTATTCACCCACGTCTCAGCTGTTTTCAGCTCCAATATTTTTCTGCAGCTATTATTCTGATGATTTTGAGGATATGACAAAAGAGTATTTCCAAAAATCCACCAGAAGAACTTCACAAAGAAGGTAAGCTAAATCCTTACTAGTTGATATTGATACATTAGTTAATTTGAAGTTCGATTTTGTTCATGTCTTGTGATCAGAAGTTTTGCACTAAAATTGGAGTTATGGCTCCTTGTTGACCATCAATTTAATCAAATGAGATTTTAGTGGTTGATCCTGTAGCTAACATTTGTATAGTAGTCTGACTGATTTGGAGTTTTAAGTGAGCTATAGCAAAATATAGGCAGTTCCAAAATAATTCTGAGAATAACACAGAGCCACCTTCCTCAGTGTCTAGTTTCAGTGTGGCATCAATTGGCAGCAAAAGCTCACTACTGAGATTACCCAAGTGAAAAAAAAGAAGTGTAAAATATAGTCTCAACACAAAATGCAGTAGGGGGTTACTTTTAGTAAGAAAGAAGTAGATATGTTTACTTGTGTGAGTATATTAAACTGAAGATGACATGGATTACCAAAATCAAGTTGCCCATATTTTGGGATTGAAACCCAACTCTATTTAGTTACTACTTTAGAATATTGGAAGGTACTATGTTTTTCAGTATGGTCTATTTGAATATCATATTGTTAACAAATACATTAAAAATTTTTAATCAGTTAACAGTAATTTTTCTCTAATTATTCAATAATCTGGGAAAAAAGTCATGTAACCTTAGAGATTATTTTCATTGAACTAAATCTGAAAAATCCATAAATATACTAAAACTACTCAGAACTTAATATTTTTTAAAAGTAAACTGTCTGTTAAAGCTCCAAATTGATTAATTAGGTAGCAACCTTTTTTTATCCTTTTACTAATGATTAGTGGGTTTTTATGGGTTACTGCTAAATATCACTAAACAATTATTAAAATTCATGAATATTCGTATCACATAAAAACTACTCAGCTATGGTCAGCAGGTCATAAAATTTATGAATAGTTTTAAAGACAGATAGTGGATATGAATAATCAATATTTATATTGAATATGTCAATGTATGTAAGTTAGTAATTATAAGTCCAAGTATAATGCACATAGGCAGACAACAAATTAATGGTTTGATTCATATAGAAGTTTAGTATGATTCATAAACTATTAATATAGGCAATATATTTTATAACATTTAATGCCATAGAATTATGTTTACTAAAATGTTATACAGAATTCTCTTAACCATTTTAGTTTGTAGCCCTTTTGACAATAAGTTAGATATAATCTGAACATATTCATATGAAGGAAATGAGCCCTAACTTGTTAGCAACATAGCAGTGATTCTGCAAGACTACAGATTGTAGGAGCTGAGTTTTATTAAGACTAGGGTCAATCAATCATTCAGTATTATTTCACTGTGAGATAATCAATTGAACTGAAAGCTATTTTTTTTTTATTTTTATTATAATTTTTTTATTTTTATATCCTGGTACATAATAGCCCAGCATCTAGTTTCTACTCTGGGCCCATATTTCCAATATATTACAAAAGGTACATAAGATAAAATTATAGTTTGCAAATAATAGCTAAATATTGTTCAGGATGTAAAACAAGTTAGTAATGCATAAACTTATCAAAATTCACAAAAATTAGTTACATAATTAAATTAACAATGTGTAAGAATGTATATGATATGTGTTAGTGTTTTTTGATATATACATACATTTACACACAATACTACTATATATAATTAAACAAAGAAACTTTCACATACACAAATCACTTATTTCACTGTTGTCCCACTGTTTCTCACTTTGTATATTTACGACACTTTTACACATTTACTCCCGGCACAACCACTTCGGAGTATCTTACCTCCCTCAGGAGATAACTTCTGGAAGTAGAGGCGTCCTCCTTCGACCCATCGGGAGTTTCTTTATTCGGGAATTATCACTGCTCGGTCACTGTCGGTTGAAACGGTTTCTAAGTGCCAAGAACCTATCTTTGGCTGCTTGTGAGGCCAGATTGCAAGCTTCATCAAGAAAGTACCACAATTCCTGGTCTCGCAATATGTCAAAAATTCGCCTGCCCTGTAATATTTGCTGATATGGGGTTCTTTGTTCTGCTGTTGAAATACACTCCCATACAACATGTTCCGGAGTGCCCTCGCTTCCGCAGTCACAGCTACCATTGTCCACTATTCCTCTTCTTTGCAATTCACTGTTGTAAGGGACATGACCTGTTATGTAATGTACCAGCCCAGGCAATGGGAGAAAATGCGACATTTTGAGCCTTTCACAGACACTTGGAAACATATTATATGTCCTTCTTCCTGTTGTGCTATCATTCCACCTTTGCTGACATTCTTCCAATAACAATTTGTTTACTTCTGCAACTGTTGTTGCTGGTGCTCCCGTGATTTTCTCTACCTGTTCCGGATTCCCTTTCCTGAGCCAGTATAATGTTCCCCGCATGTGGACTTCCAAGTCCAGAGGCCACACCACCAGTGCCACAGTAAGGGCAGCAGTTGCTGTTGTTTTGTAAGCACCACTCAGCCTGATTAGAATACTTCGCTGTGTCCTCCTCAAAAGTTTGCTGGGTTTTACTTTTCTGAGGTGTTTCGCCCAGACGCTGGCTGCATACCCTACAATTGAAGTTAATATTGTATTGTGGTATATTCGAATAATAAGTGGTGAAAGTTGGAAACGCCTTTGTCCCATACTGATTAATTTATTCATGACTGAGGTGGCGCTCCCACATGCTTCCTCCATATGGGCCATAAAATTTAGACTTTCGTCTAATTTCACACCAAGGTATCGACTGAAGGGACTTCTTCTTATTGTAACTCCGTCTATTTTAATGGTTGGATTGCTCTGTAATCTGCCTGTTAGTAACATATAACAGGTTTTTTGAGGTGCTAATCTTAGTTTGACTTGTGTGCACCATCGACTGAGTTCGCGCAGAACCTTTTTTCGCTTTTAGCCTCAATTTCGGCTCTGGTTTTACCCTCTATAATTAAGAATAGGTCATCTGCAAATGCAAACAAGTCCTAGGAGTTCCAGCATTCTTTGCAGCCTTGCCATTCCCGTTCAAGCCCAAAGTTCCAAAATATCGAACCAAAAATGGATCCCTGTGGGCAACCCTTTGTTAGTTTTTTATCAATGGATACTCCAGGACACCTAAGTTTAACATATCTGTTCTTACAATAATCTTTAAAGGTATATAAGAACAAAGTCTTTCTCGGCGTTGAGAATGTATAAACTGCTCTCGGGTGACTAGCCGAGTCAAGAGTGCGTTGTCACACGATATTTCGGCGACTAGATTCATTGCCGCCATCTTCTGGTGAAGTGCCGGGTCCAGCGGTAGGGCTAGTTCTTATAGCCTGCCAGGTGGCCCAGTGCGCGGGAGTGGAAGAAGACGGCCGGTTGCCTTTCTTAGACATCCTTATAGAAAGGAAACCCGACGGGACTCTAGGACACTCTGTGTACAGGAAACCACACACGGACCTGTACTTGAACGCGCGTAGCCATCACCATCCAGCGCAACGCAAGACGGTGCTCACCACACTAGTTTACAGAGCTCGGGCGATATGTGACGCTGACAGCCTACCGGGGGAACTGAACCACTTGCGCCAGACCTTCAGACGCAACGGGCATTCTAAAAGTCGGATAGGACAGGCTTTCCGCGAACCCAGACTTAAACAACGCCGATAAGGAACCACCGGATCGTCTGGCCTTCTTGCCGTACTCTGGTGCCACAACGTCGAGGATAGGGGCGGGTTCTAGCAAAAAGTGGGATTAAAACCATATACCTTCCACCGCCGAAACTAAAAAAACATCCTGCGATCCCCCAAGGATGACCTTGCTCTGCGGACGCCTGGGGTATACTGCATCCCTTGTGAATGCGGACAGACAATACGGTGTATCAACCAGAGATGTTTAGAACATGCTGGGCACGTTCGTCCAGGGCAAAAGGAAAAGTCAGCGGTGGCAGAACACAGCCTCAAACAGGGCCACGGATTCGATTTGAAAGCACCAGAGTACTGGCGCACGCTAGAGGTTTCTGGGGACAGCATTCTCACGGAAGCTGTTGAAATTCGTCTTGCCTCAAACCTAGTAAACCGAGACGGCGGGTACCAACTCAGTGATGCTTGGACGCCGGTCATCGAAGCGATGCGTCAGTGGCGTTGCCGAGGCCCACACGACGCGAGGCGCCCGACTCAACTGAGCACCAGCTAGGCGCACCAGCACTGCCCCCCCCCCCACTCCGGCGGCCGGGCGGTGCCTACGCCGACCAATCACGGACGCGCTCAACACTCCCGCGCACTGGGCCACCTGGCAGGCTATAAGAACTAGCCTTTCCGCTGCACCCGGCACTTCACCAGAAGATGGCGGCAATGTATCTAGTCGCCGAAATATCGTGTGACAACGCACTCTCGACTCGGCTAGTCACCCGAGAGCAGTTTATACATCTTTAAAGGTGTTATACAAGTTCTTTGGACAATTAAGTTCCTTAAGCCGTGAAAAAAAGTGCAGGTCATCATAGATTATCAAATGCCCCAGATATATTGACAAGAACCCCTCTCACGTAATTCTGATTTGAGTTCTGTATCAGATTCATTTTCCGGTTGATTGTATCTTCTGTAGATTTCCCCGCTCTGAATCCATATTTGTTTGGATTCATCCCTTCCTTCTCCCAATGTTCTTGTAACCTCTTGCACAGCACCTTTTATTGTATTTTTCCCAGCACGTTTAGCAAGCAGATGGGTCGATATGATTTAGGTAATTTTGGATCCTTGTCATCTCCCTTCTTGATGATTAATATCTCACTCTGCTTCCAGAATGTTTGGTACTCTTCCCTGATGCAGGCATGTATTATAGAGCTTACACAGAGTGGGGGCTACTGGACACTACCAGTTCTTGTACTACTTCAGCTGGAATACCATCCGGACCCGGAGCTTTATTCTTGGACAAGGCATTATTGCTTGTACTACCTCCAAGATGCTAATATCAGGAGTGTCGGTGGTACTTTGCCTATGTTGGTCAATTTCCAGACGGAGCGCTCTGTGCTCCATCTCGTCATCTTCCATTTTAGCATCTGGAAGGAGTTCCTGGAGTAACACTTCTGCAGTAGATTTCCAGTTCGTAGTCATGGTTCCATCTTAATTCTGTACAGTAGACAGTGTAGTTGGGGGTTTACCTTCCCTGCTGCAATTTTGCATGGGATACCCGAGGGGTCTGTACGCAAGTTTGTTTTGACAAATGTTTCCAAACTATTATGTTTACTTAGTATTAACAGTTCTCGGAATTCACTCTTAATTTGTCTATATCTAACGTTGTAGATGAGGCAACGTTGGTAATCTTTTCTTGCTTTGTGCATCGTTTGTCGTAGTCTTTGCAGTCTATCAGTCCAAGGTCTGTCGACTGTGCCAATGGTTCTCTTAAGAGGAATAGATCTCCTCATTGATATTTGGAGTGCCCGAGTAAGGTCCTTTGCGGCTCGATCTAAATCATTATCATCTAATAGGATTTCTTGTTGTGTAAAACTTTCCCTCAGCCTGTTCCAGTCTGCCTGTCGGATGTTGTAATGCACCTTGGAAGTCTGCGCCTCCGATGTGTCAAAATCGTTCCTCCCTCTGACCAACTCAAAAGTAATAACATTAAGATCACTGGTAGTTAAAAATTCTAAAACGTTCCAATTCCTCAATAAGTTCCCACCTCGCAGATTGGTCAATGTTACATCGATGTTTGACCTAGCTCCTGCTCGGTTGCTATATGTGTAGGGTTTATGTTGTAGATTTCTTACTTCTAGATTCAGTTCACTTATAGCTTCCACTAAAAGCTCGCCTCTCATATTTGTCTCCCCGCTATGCCAGAGTTCGGATCTAGCATTGGCGTCAGCCATTATCACTATTGGTCTGTTGTCTAGCGCAGTGTACACTTCTCTTATTACACTACCCCAGTCAGCTATGAGCTCCACACATGTCGTATGTTCATCACAGAACTGCACTATCTTAGTTACAGTAACTTGTCTGGATAGCACTACTATTGCTGTCATAGGGTTTCTACCTATTGAGATTATCTGTGACGATACCGGCATGTAAGGAATCTTCCCGAAGCATGAATGTGTCTCCTGAAGGCATATGACATCCCATTTATGTTCCTCTGACAGCTTCCTCACCTCCTGCAAAACCAACTTGCTTTTCCTGGCGTAGACCTTCGTCCGATGATAGCTGCCAGCTGGGACGCATTTGACAGGTCGGGCGTCCACTACACACCTAGAATGGCGTCCAAGGTGGCTGCTAAAATTTGGAACCGCCTTGATATGAATTATTTTTTAGGAACAGCGTGAGGCCCGAGGATCCTTCATTTCACCGAAGAGGATGTGCTGATAACATAGAAGCTGGTCCCGGTAGTGATGGCGCGAATAATTTTAATATTACAGCTCCAATTACTTCACCCGTTTACCGTCAGAGTGCGAGTATGAAAAATGCTATTTTAGACTCCACAAATAACAATACGAAGCAGCTAAGGATAATGGTACTAAATTGTCGGAGTATTAGAGGGAAAGTAGCGGATTTTCACGCCTCAGTTGCGACTAATGATGTCGATATAATACTAGGAACCGAGAGCTGGTTGACGCCTGAAGTTGAATCTAGCGAAGTATTTGGCCCTCATTTCAATGTTTTTCGGAAGGACAGAACTGTCTCAATGGGCGGGGGTGTGTTCGTGGCCGTAAGTAAAACCGTTAATTGCTCTGTCGTAACTGAAACGGAAAATTTTTGCGAGTTAATATGGGTCAAGGTAAAAATTGGCAAAAATTTAAAGTTCATACTCGGGTCATTTTATCGACCTCCGGATTCTGATTTGGCTAACGCGGAATACTTCAGAGAGTCGCTTAATAACATTTACAAAAAATTTCAAGGACATATATTGATCGTGGGTGGTGACTTTAACCTACCGTCGGTTAGGTGGGACACATACACGTTCAGGTTGGGTGGAAGAGATAGGTTAATAACCGAAACGTTCCTAGAATCATTTGCAGAAAGATCTCTTGAACAGATGGTCGAAGAGCCAACGCGGTGCGACAAAGATTCCTCGTCCATTCTGGATCTTTTTCTAATTAGCAATCCTGATATTGTAGATAAAGTTTGTATAGAAGACGGTATAAGTGATCACAAGGCGGTTGTGGTAACGTTAAACTCCAGTCTGAGTCTGAAGCATGACAAAGAGAAACTCGTGTTTTGCTTCGATAAGGCAAACGATGCGGGTATGGTTGACACTTTGCGAAGAATTTTGAAACGTACACGCTAAATACAAATGTTGAGGAACTTTGGTTTAATTTAAAAGAACTAATATGGACCGGTTTAAACCAGTTTGTTCCTAAGAAGTGTATTAAGGTCAGTAATAACTTCCCTTGGTTCAATAGGGAAGTGAAACGTTTGCTCAGGAGGCAAAGGCGTTTACATGCCGCGGTGAAAAAATCGGGGGACTCATCTAATCGTGCTAAATTAGTCCAGTTGCGTGCGGAAGTGCGTAAGGCAATGCGCGATGCGTTTAAAGAATTCCAAGCCAGGAATTTATCCGAAGATCTGATTACTAATCCAAAAAAGTTCTGGTCGTATATCAAAGTAATAAGAGGCTCTCGTAAGGTTATGCCGTCGCTGATTAAAGAAAATGGTGAATTATCAGAAACAAGCGTAGAGAAAGCAGAAATTTTGAATGATATATTTAAAAAGGCTTTCACGATAGAAAACTCAGAGGAGATACCGATATTTAACAATCGTACCGACAAAATTATGAATGATCTCGCTCTTGATGTCGAGGGAATAACTAAACTGCTTATGAATGTAAAAACCAATAAGGCTCCCGGACCAGACGGTATTCCTACAAGATTCTACTCAAGATACGCAAAGGAAATTGCACCGTATTTGATGAAATTGTATACCGTCTCTCTGGATCAAGGAAAAATACCAGCCGAATGGAAGACCGCTATCGTAACTCCAGTGTTTAAAAATGGGAATGTTAATGATCCTCAGAATTATAGGCCGATCTCGTTAACTTCAATATTTTGCAGGATTTTAGAACATATCATCTATTCAAATGTCATGCGGTTCTTGGATGAAGGTGAGCTTTTAAATCCAAATCAACATGGATTCAGAAAAGGCCGATGCTGCGAAACACAACTTGCACTTCTAATTCACGACTTGTGCCGAATTATAGATGAGCAATCCCAGGTTGATTTGGTTCTATTAGACTTTAAAAAAGCTTTCGACACTGTGCCTCACACTAGGTTACTTAGGAAACTTCGCGGTTACGGCATATCTAGACAAATATGCGACTGGGTTGCAGACTTCCTGAAGGGCAGAACACAGTGTGTAGTTCTCGACGGTGAGCGTTCATCACTTACTGAAGTGGGGTCTGGAGTTCCCCAGGGAAGCGTGTTAGGGCCTCTGTTGTTTCTCATATACATCAATGATCTATGCGACATAATAGGGGGATGAAAAGATTATTTGCCGATGATGCTATAATTTATCGCGAAATCAAAACCCAGGACGACTGCGCTTTGTTACAAGACGATATTATGAAAATAATTGCGTGGTGTAAAGATTGGCAGTTGGAGTTAAACGCTAAAAAGTGCCAAGTCATGCGTGTAAGTAAAAAGGTGACACCATTTAACTATGAATATACGATTAATGACTGTCCTTAGAACGGTAGATTCCGCTAAATACCTAGGGGTAACAATTCGTAATAATTTGTCGTGGAATGAGCATATCGAGAATGTAATGGGAAAAGCAAATCGTATGCTCCGATTTCTAGGTCGTAATTTAAATCAATGCACTCAGGAAGTTAAATCGATTGTATACAAGTCACTAGTACGTCCTCACTTAGAGTATTGTTGTTCTGTATGGGGTCCCCATCAAAAGGGGTTAATGGAGGCTTTAGAGAAGGTCCAAAGAAGAGCCGCCCGATTCGTGACAGGTATATATAGTTGGAGGGAAAGCGTAAGTGCGATGTTGAAGGAGTTAGGTTGGGAAGACCTGGAACACCGAAGGCGTTGCTCTCGACGGAAGCTAATTGAAAAATTCACGACAGATGTATTTCGGAATGACAGTCAGCAAATATTGCTACCAGCAACATTCATATCTCGAAATGACCGTGAAAATAAGATAAGAGAAATCAGGGCCAGAACCGATTCATTTCTGTACTCATTTTTCCCACGAGCGATTAGGGAATGGAATAGAAAGGATTTACCGGGCGAGTAAACTTAAAATCCGACAGGAGTAGCTTTCGATAAAGCACTCCAGCCATCCTGATCTGGGTTTTCCATGGTTTTCCCAGATCACTCCACGCGAATGCGGGGATGGTTCCTCACAATAGCCCATGGGCGCCTCCTGCCATATCCCTTATAACCCTTCCAAACCATAACCCTTTTCGATAGGTGCATGCACCCTCCGCCACACACTTTTAGTGAATCGCGGCGTAATAATAATCTAATTTGTACTTACAGACATTTTGTGTTTTATGGATGTCTGGTGTGGATATTGCACTGTGGCCACGGGAGTTTTGAATCGAAAACTATACGCCCATGAGTTAATACGTACTGTTTATATATTTGATCGGGATCAAAAGTTTCATTCCTTCTTTCGAAGACTTTATGCACAAGAGAGAGAAGCTGAGAAGTCTCTGTAGGAAGATTGATAGATTTTAGATGTATACGATCAATCGCTTCTAGCTGAGGGAAGGTTACATATTTACCGGCCGGATGCGCTATTCGAGTTAGATGCCTCAGCGCCACATTGAGATTCGGAGCCTCCTCCAGTCGACCGAGTTTTAAATTAGTTTCAAAATCACTGTATATTGTTTTAGGGTTTATAGAACTGCGTCTGTCTTCTATGTTTCCAATCTTCAGCGGTTGTTCCTCCAATTTTGGACTCGCTACAGGTCGTGAGTAATGTTCAACCCAATTTGGTCTGTCTGTATTCCATCCCAGACCAATCCTTTTGACATAAGGGTTCCGGGGATGACTGGCGGAACTCGAAGAGATTTCGTTAATCTGTAATAAGTGGTCGTCCGTCTGCGTTCCAACATCTTGTTTCTTACGATTCTTCTCCATTTTTAGTTTCTCTCTGAAGCAGGCAGCCCTTTTTGCATTTCTTTTTTGTCTTGAAGGGGGGTTTCCTTTCGTTTTTGTAGTCTGCTTCCCAATTACATCCTCAACTATTTTCCTAATTACATTAGCCAGTTGAGAGTATATGTCGTTTCCCATATCTATTCCTTGTAGTAAACTATCCATAATCAGTCCTGTTTACAGCTCGTTGTAGGAGTAATTGGTAGGTAGGACACTCTTTGCCCTTCTTGTTGCAGCTTTTTCCCCGTCTGTTACACGGTATGCATATTGAAGGTTGAGAACTTTTCTTGCACTGATCCCTTTGGTGGTTTTCTTCTCCACAGTGTGAACAAGAACTATTGTTCTTCTTACAATGCTTACTGACGTGTCCTAAATCCAAACATTTATTGCATTTTGGAACGACAACGTAGTCTTTCACTGCTATAGCAGAAAATTCTATGAAGACTTTCTTTTGCTGTAACAGAAGTTTCCTAACAGAAGGACTCACCTCCACAACCTGATGAACTGTTGCTCTTTCCCTAGGTCCAGTCTTAAATTTTGGTTGAAAACCATCCATAAATTGTCCTTTCTCTATTTTATCCTCAAGGTTTTGCTGGTAGACAGCATCAGCAAGGTTGTCTACATGAATTGTTATTGGTATGTCATAAAAAATCATGAGTGGCCTTCGTTTTCTAGGGAGTTCGCATCTTATCAGCCAATTCCTTGTTATTTAGAATTTTTTGCGAATCCTCAGGAGATTCTGTTTCCACTATAATAGCATTGTTAGTTGTGCGAATTCTGTTGATTCTAATTTTATCCCTCCCAGGTTTTATGATTTTTGTAACTTGTTCAGCCACTTGCTTCGGGTTCTCCCCCCTTTGGAAGTAATGAAAACCGCACTTTTTGTGGACTGAGTGATTTTGGGATTCACACCAGTCGATCCTCCAGATTTCGCCATTGCAGCTTAGCTGGGGACTATTTCCCTCTATTTTGTTTGAGTATGCTCATTTCTTTTTTTAGTGTTTCATTTTCTTTTCCTAGCTGAGACAACTGGCCCTCCAAGAAGGCGATGTTTATTGCCCAACAGGCTAGCTTATCTTTTATTTCTCTAACTCTAACTTCAGTGAGTTTTGGTGGCCACAAATATCGTTTAGATGCTTGACTAGTTCACATACTCGTTTTCAATTTTTTCACTACACTGGTTTAAAACCCTGTCAGAGTTTTCTTCTGGTGACCCCATGTTGGCGGCAGCAGAAAAATTGTTTACTGTAGTGACTCACTCCAGCTGATCGCCGGCATCAGGTGTCCGGCGCGGTGTGTGTGCCGCGCGTAGCCGTTGACTCGGCAGAAAACCGCTGACAGGTTGGAAGGCGCGACTCAGCTCGACGACAGCGCTCGCGGCGAAGAACTGTTCGCACTTCAGCCACATACCAATCAATCGATTATCACTCGATAAAAACTCAATGTTTCGAAAAGCTTTACGTCCCTTCGCGCACAGGTCTTATAATACTTTCTTAAACTATGTGTTTTATACCAAACACTTTAAGTTTCGTTTTCCACAAGTATCGCGATCAAAAGCGAGAGCGACCCGACTGGCGACACTACCTTCGGCCATCTTAACTTAGCTGAAAGGTATATATATAAGGTACTCTAGTACATATAAAATCTTGTGTTATGGGGAGTGTTTTTAATTAGTAACAACGTAAGTTAATAATGGAATTCCCCTATATTTTGTTTAGATGTCACAGATATTTCTTTAATGGGCTATATATCATCTTTCCCAGATTCTTTATTTGATATTGTAGCTTATATAAATCTTAGGTGAACTGAGAAACAGGTACTTATACTTCTCAATGTATAGCTTATAAAAAGGGGGCACCATGACTTCAGGTTAATATAATAATTCTTATAAAAATAATTATATAATTATTTATACCATGTGGGTTAATAACTGATTGAAGATAAAGTAAGACAGAAAATTATAAAATTGATATTAGTAGAAATCTATTTTTGTTTGTGAGATGTGAAAAAAACACAAAATATACTCACCAAGGTTGTAATAAAAATAACCATGGAAAAATTACTAAACTCAGTTACATTTTTCTGTGGGGTAAGTAATCAAAATTTGGAGTAAATTGTCAGCTCTGTAATGAAAACTCTTCCCTTCCTCTATACTTCTGAAAGTAAATTGCTTTTTCTATTATTGTGCATATCATTTTTGCTTTTTGTTGTGATAACTTTGTATTGATTTACTTATTTTTAAAGTGATTCAGGGCTGCATATAGTGAACCATTGTGTTTGTCAGTTAGTTAGTCTCTGGTGAATGACCATATGTAATGTAAGCAATTACTGGTTTAAGATAGTGCATGGACTAAATTCCTCTCATTTAAACTAATCATTTTTCAGTTGACTGTAGATGAATGGCTTCAGATTTATGGTGACACAATAAATATCACTGAAAAATATTTTGTAATATTTTTACTAACAATATTAATAGTCAAATTATCATTTGACAAGAGATCTACATCTGACATCTTAGTGGCAATTAAGATAACTTCAAAAAAGGGACAGTTTAATATGATACAAGTATTTAGAATAAATGTATTTTGTTTGTGTCTGTTTGGGGGATGGGGACTAAGTTTCTACATACCACTGATGATGGTGTTGATTCACCAAAATAGACAGCAACAATACAAACAATAATTATTGTGCATATAATCATTCCTCAGCAGAAGAATATGTCAGACACTAGTTGGAAGTTATGGGCAAATTTGTACGACTTGTAGAAGTTCTTTTGCTATCAATCCAAAGATTGAATTATGGTAATTCTTCATATATACCAATTTTCTGTCTTCCTTTTTAATTCTATGTGGCTTTTGTATTTCATGTCATTTATAGTTTAGTGATATCTTCTTGTTTATAATCATGTCTTTTCTTTGAATTCTGTAGCCAATTACTTTTCTATCTAGTATTACTGAAAAATATTTTTGCAGTTAAACAAAGGTAATTTGTAGGGTATATTTAAAAATGGAGAAAAAGGACAGGCAGTGGGAATAAAACACTGAAGATAAAACACCCAAGATTTACAATATTAGTAAACAATTTATAAAAATATATCACTTACTGAACTATGTGCTAAATGAAAATATTATTAAAAGTAAGGAAAATAAAAGGAAATACATGAAGATGGGTAACTATAAGCACAGCCTCTGGTTAGTGATGGTTCATATTAGGTGACAATTTGATACTAGAAACGCCCTATGTATGAGGAAAGAATCTGTAATGCTAATCAAAAAATTAACAATTTTAATTTGATAAATATGTGTTTGACTATTTTTATGTAATCTTATGTTTTCTTTAAATATAAACTCAAATGTCTATTTTTATTTCTAGAGAATATGACTGTCAGTGCAACAATCGCATTTACGAGGAGCAACTTCCTACAACTGAGCCCAGAACCAGTCATTCAGGCGAAAGGCCATTTTCCTGTCAAGTTTGTGGAAAATCTTGCACACAGTCTGTTCATCTTAAAAAACACAATCGATTTCATTTAGGTGAACGCCCATTTCATTGTGATGTTTGTCAAAAATCTTTCACTCATTTTGGGTATCTTAAGACTCACAAGCTTATTCATTTAGGTGAAAGGCCATTTTCTTGTGAAATTTGTGGAAACACTTTCACTAGTTATGGGGATCTTAAAGCTCATAAGAGGATTCATTTCTGTGAACGCCCGTTTCGTTGTCATGTTTGTGGAAAACTTTCACTCATTCTGGGCATCTTGAGACTCACATGCGTATTCATTTAGGTGAAAGGCCATTTTCTTGTAATATTTGTGGAAACTCTTTCACTCATTCTGCAAATCTTAAATATCACAAGAGGTGTCAATTAGGTGAACATCAATTTCTTTGTAAAATTTATGGTAAATGTTTTACAGAGTCTAGGAGCCTTTACAAAGCATAAGCGGATTCATGTAGGTGAAGATCCATTTTATGTGAAGTTTGTGGAAAGACTTCACTCATTCTGGGGATCTTAAAACTCACAAGACGATTCATTTAGGTGAACGGCTATTTCCTTGTGAAGTTTGTGGAAAATCTTTCACTCATTCTAGGTATCTTAAGACTCACAAGCGTATTCATTCAGGTGAAAGACCATATTCTTGTGACATTTGTGGCAAATTTTTCACTCATGCTGGGAATGTTAAGGCTCACAAGATGATTCATTCCGGCGAAAGGCCATTTTCCTGTGAAATATGTGGAAAATCTTTCAGTCATTCTGGGAATTATAAATCTCACCAGAGGATTCATATAGGTGAACGTCCATTTTCGTGTGAAATTTGTGGAAAGACTTTCACTCATAATGGACATCTTAAACAGCACAAGCAGACTCATTTAAATGAACGCCCATTCTTTTGTGAAATTTGTGGAAACACTTTCAATCTTTCTGGGAATCTTAAAGCTCACAAGAGGATTCATTTTGGTGAACGCCCATTTCCTTGTGATATTTGTCGAAAATCTTTCAATCATTCTGGGCATCTAAAGACTCACAAGCTTATTCATTCGGGTGAAAGGCCATTTTCCTGTGACATTTGTGGGAAATCTTTCACTCATGCTGGGAGTGTTAAGACTCACAAGCTGATTCATTCAGGCGAAAGGCCATTTTCCTGTGAAATATGTGGAAAATCTTTCAGTCGTGCTGGGAATCTTAAATCTCACAAGAGGGTACATTGAGGTGAGCGTCCATTTGCTTGTGTAGTTTGTGGGAAATCTTTCACACAGTCTGGCTATCTTAAAAAACACAAACAGAATCATTCATGTGAAAAGTCATTTTGATGTGAAGGTTGTAGAAAATATTTTAGATGTACGTAACACTTGCAATACACAGGATGATTCATTAAAGTAGATATAACTTTTCTTTTAATTTTAGTAGGAAACATTTTACATCAACTGTAAGTCCTAAAAGCTGAAAGGCAATTCACTAATAGAATGACCTTTTTATAGCGGACTTTGTTGAAAATCATGTACTCACTCTGAACCCTTGAAGGAAGAAAGAGAATTCTGTTTCCGGGAATCATGAAATACGAGACAATTGATTTTTTTATAAACATCTGTTTTCTAGCAATATCTGTACATATTATTTTAAATGGTATGTTAACATAAATCATTGAGAAATTTTTTATTACATTTGTATATGCAAGTAAAAACACTGTAAAGCTTTCGTGAAGTTACAAATGACATCATAATATATCTGTAATCAAGTAGTTATTATGTAATAATTTATTTTTTCATATAAAGTTAGTGAAAAAATCATTATAGTGTCTAGAGGAATTGAAATGGAATAGACACTGCTTTCTGTTAACCCTTTGACTGCTCTAGATGCATTAACACGTGTGGATTCTACTGTGCGTAGGTGCTTTTTTTTACTGCTTAACTTCTCTTAACAGCAAGGTCTTTAGAGCTGGGAAAGGATGGGGGCAAGGAATGGGAAGGAATTCGGTCATGGGCTTTTGAAGGAAGCATCCCGGCATTTGCCTGGAGTGATTTGGGAAACCATGGGAAACCCAAATCTGGATTCCTGGACGAGGATTCGAACCGGCGTTTTCTCGAATAATAGGCGTGAACGCTAACCGTTACACCACCACTCTCAGTACATAGGTGCTCTAGACGCGTTTACACTCACCCATGTTCCTTCCCTGAGGTGTTCTGGACGTGTATACACGCCTCGCCATGCCGCCCTCTGTACTCTGGACGCGTTAAGTCCTCAGGCCACTCGAGTCCCCGTGTGCTCAGCGTGTGTTAACACTTGTGCCACTTAGCGGCCAGATCAGGTAGCCGTATTTCCACCCCACCTAGTTAATTGCTTTCCAACGTTCTGCCCGTCAGTGTTTGAGGTGCGATCTTATTTGAGTTGCAATTTTCATTTTAGTTTCCACTTAGAGAATGGCTCGCCATCATGTTTGTACAGAGGAAGAAATCTTGGAGATTCTTACTAGAAACGACAGTGATAGTGATCTCTTTGATATGGATGATAGTGTTGACCCTTCGATAGGATCTCGAAGTAATACACCTAAGCCTTGTACATCAGCTGGTGGAAAACGACATCTGTCTCCAGAAGAGGTAAATATTTTCAGTATCTGAAGCTTCATATAGCGAAAGCTAAAATCCGTGGAAAAAGAGCACGCTTTAGTGACAGATTTGACTGGAAGAAAAGCGATTCTCGTCCTTTTTCCATGCGTTAGATGATTCAGCTGCACGCAAGGCTGGCGTTAGGGGGGGGGGGGGGGTAAGCTGCTCAAAAGTACCTGAGCCCCGCCGGCTGATGGGGGGCCCTCAGGCCATGAAGCCAAGAATACGCCCATTGTCGCCTGGCCATCCAGAATCTAGACCATAGAGTTTACAGGTGGGAGGATTTACTAGGAGACATTTTCGGAATATTATTCATATTAAAAATTTAAAGAAGAGCACGCCAACGTGTTGATACGCTGGATCTTCGAAACAGAAAGTGAGTCTAGAAACCAGGTACAAATACAGAACCTGCACTGTATAGTACCACTGTGTGTTGTTCCAAGTTTCGACGCTTGTTACACGAAGAACATTTATTAAGCATGTGTAACTGCACTGTAATAATTAAATTATATTTATAGTCCTCTAAAACTAAGTGAAATACAAAAAATTGAAAATAATATTTTTAACTTCGCCAGTGACGGTCTACAGCCCAGAACCAAAAGAAGGATGGAAAATATATGCAGAATTTGTGAAAGGTATTCGAACACTTAACTTCTAAATTTTCTCTTGATGAATTACTGCACTAACAAACAAAAATATCAAACACATTTCAGTTGCTGTAATATCCATTTAGAATATGAAGCGCCCGTATGTTTGTCTACGTGGACATTTAGAGGAGCTATAAATTGAAAAACCTTAGATGTCAGAGTAACTGCATTTATTTTGTATCTCTGGTTTCAAATCACAGAGCGATAGTCGAAGTCTGTCACACACAGCGCCCCAAATATATTGAGCACAGAGTGGGTCGGGCCGCGTGCCGAACTCAGCAGCACAGGTATCGACCGACCGCGGCCTTTCAGTGCAGATAGACGGCTTAGGCGATAACAAAGGAGTATGCAGCGAGGGCTCTGCGGGGCAATACCTAGCAGTTAAAGCGTGAATGTATTGCTTCTCTGAGGATTATGGAGTAAAATTTATAGTTAAATATCTTGGTGGTAATGAATTATTTAAAAAATGATTGATGTTTTTACTCTAAATTTCTTGTGCCAAATTATTTATTTCTACTGACGTTAATGTTATTTGATATAATATCTAAATTTTTATGTTTGTCATATGATGATAAAATTATTTTCTATTAACTCTATTGCAAGTCATTTTGTAATTGTTAAGTGTAATATGTCCACTAAAACTATCAAACAGATTTTCTGTGATTTGCGATATCATACGGAGGATCCAACCAACCTTCGGGTTGTGGACTAAGTTAAGTTTTAAAGCTGGTGTAAATAATGAATAGAACACCAGTGCGATAGATACTATTCAAATTGTCCTAAATAAATTCGTTTGGCTATTTTTTAGTATATCTTATTAATTTTTGATAAAATTATTTAAAACGTTATATGAGAACTATATGTAATGTTTGTAGGTTGTGTATTTACTTCATATGTAATTAAATGTCTATTATTTCATCTCGTATTGTTAGGACATGAATTGCGGCCTGTTCTGAGTTTGACGTGGAATGAAAGATATTTGGCTGTATTTTTATTGTTTAAAAATGGTTGTGGTGATGTTACAGTGGTTTTTGAAGGGTATGAGATTTTTGTCTATATTTTTGCCTCAGATCAAAAAATATAGGTCTTTTAAGTTTTAATTATTGTGCAGGGTTAAATTACATTGTATTTTGTGTTTTAATTCTAATGTTTAGAAATATTAGTGTGTTGATAGTATATTTTAAAATTTATTTGAGAATAAATTGTACTTAATAGCAAGAATATTCATAGATTTGTTCTTAGATTACAAAGTTTGCCTTGCTTGGTTACATACATTGTCCTGATTGGTTTTACAGGTATATTTTTAGCTTTTTGTTTTGTGCTTCAAATGTACTTCAACAAAATTATATTTGAAATAAAAGTCACTAATACGTATACAGGGCTTTTATTGTTGTAGTAAAGTTTTAGTTAGCTCTTCATTCCTATGGCTGTATCAACCTGGGGATCCCCACAACTAATGAGAGACCATTTTAACATTTAGAGTTCTATAAGAGAGCATGTATTGATCTCTTTTGTGGATTATCCCTTGAGCAGTTTTGATTTAGCAGGGCAATGATGGATTTTACATATATATAGTATACATTCATAAGGTTGAGAGCAAGCTACTTTCTAACATTCCTAACTTTATGAGCATTTATGATAAAATAAGCTGTTTGTACCAACAATAATAACAATTACAATATCTGTAATAATAAAAACAATGATGACACATTTTTGTTGATTTGAATTTAGTAAAGCTGTATTAACAGAACACATTAAGCTTTTTAGTACTGAAGAATGTAATATTGTGTCAACAACCCAACAAAATGAATGTTAGATAGATTACTGTGTGATGTGTTTCTTTAGCCAGGATACTTCTTCCTTTATACGTTAATTCACTTTATCTTCAGTATAACTTCTAAAAGACGTATACTATGAGGGTGGTATTTCTTCAATCTAGTTTCCCCATTCACTTTAACAGTTTAAAGATGAATGTACAAGGAAGGAGCTATTGGCATGTTTTTTTTTTTTTTTAATTGAAGTGACTGATGTAAGTGAGATCTCACCAAAACAATTCTTGTTAAAATATGCGAAGTCTAGCACTTAAATAGTGACAAAAAGTATGGTATTTTGTCCATAGCCAAATCTATTCTTTACAGTGTTTATTTACATTACTTTCTGAAACAGAATGGTTTCTCCCTGGGTTATAAAAAAACAATTCTGAAAACTTGGCTATAATGTATGCCATATTTTAGTAGACCTTTATGAATACCTTAAATGCTTTGCTTTATCAAATTTAGTAATACATAAAAGCAACGATTTCCCTTTCACTTTTTTGAGTTCGATATGTATTAGAGTAAATATTTTGTATTATGTCTTTCATTTATGACAATTATGATATTTATCATAGCCAATAATCAGATCTATAAAACAGAGAGAAACAATTTTGTTGATTTGGCCTAGAACAAGATCTCATAACTTTTTGTCACTACATATTTTTACAAAAATTGTTTTGGTGGGATCTAATTTCTTCTCGTAAGTTGGTAGCTTATTCTTAATAGTCGCTCGAACGGAATGAATACATTCAAAAACTGCGAATAAGAATATTTCAGAATTGAAGACTACATGCCCCTTTCTCTGAAAAAAATGGGAGTGCGCTGTAGCCGATTGCCGATTACCACTATAAATATGCAGCGAGTAAATACCAAACTAAGCATATGAACAAAGTACAATTTCAGATATTAATTAAAAAAAATTATCTCTATGCATTAACAAAATATCAGGCATATAGCATCATCCAGAGCAACACAATTAACCCTGCAATTATGTGCCAAAACTTTTCATGTTTGGGATTGTAATTAAATAATTATGGGGAAAATTAATATAAGACTTTTATTATAATTTGTGGATGAAACCGAACATGTGTGCGAAATTAGCTATTTCTAAGATTACTGGATGTACAGAGGAATTTTCATGGCAGAGTGTCGTGGACGATTTTTTTTTTAATTTCATTAACTTCCAATGTAAGAGTAGAACGAAGTAAAATTCAATACATTATTTAAACTAAGTAAGCTCTGTCTACGATGTAAATCTGAGGGATGTAAAGTTGTTAAACTATATTTATTTGACTTTCTACATTTGCAGGGAATAATTTTTTTTTTTTTTTGTGCTTAAAATGTTTCCAATGCTCACTGACTCTGCTTTGTGCATTGAAAATTTGCTGGAAAAACTTTTCTGATAAGCTTCATAAAGTTAATTGTACAGCGTTATTTCGCATCATACTTTGAACTTGAAATATCGTTTCACAGCCATGATTTCTGCAAACGAGCGTGTATCTTGGGTGGCCAGTCTTGATTGCCATAGAATAAGCTGCCACTGCGAGTAAATTCCAAGCAACTTTCATAATAAGCGTAGCAACAAAATAAAATTTAAGTTGATAGATTAGTTTGCTGGTCTCTATTAATTAAACACATCTGAGCGTTTTTCATCATCCAGAGCAAAGCAATTTACCTGGGAATATATACTGGAGCGTTTCACGTTTCCACTCAATAAACACAGGGAAAGTCAGCAATATGAGTACGTATGTGTGTTCAGCAGAAACTATGAACAATTGAATCTGCATCATGATAATTTTTTTTTGAATATTTCAGAATGAACAGATCATTATTTGAAATACTTACGAACATAATCAGAACGCTAATTGACAGCAATCCACCACAGGTACAATATTTCTTTAAAGAATATAGAAGAAAAATGTGGACATCTCTAATCGCGTGATGACAAACGAGTATCTGCATAAATAAAATGTTGTTAGGAACACATTGCTTCTTCTTTAATTTTATTTAATTACGATGGAGTGCACGCATATTTGGCAATATCTCTACACACCCAACTTTTCGCTTTCTTGTACGTGCCTACTTTTAACCTCTACGAATTTTAATTCATTTAAGCGTTTTTGGTAAATTATTATCAGTTCACCTGGTAATTCACTCCAATCGCCGACTTCCGTATCTAAAAAAGAAATAAAATCCACTCCACTATGATTTTAAATGAGTGCCAGGTGATTGCCATGGTCACCTTTTCCCTTCGAAGCAATTATCTTCATTCTTCCACCAATATCTTTTCATGTTTCATAAACAATTTACGCCATTTACACTCCCATGACGCTCTCACCAATCTCCTGTCTTTCAATGAATGCCAGTCCAGCTCCTTTATCATATCAATTAGTGATAATGTTATGACGTAATTTCTAGAGACAATTTTTTCTACGGACTCCAACTCGTGTATTTGATACCAAAAATGTGGGTAGCATACTACACCACCATATTCAAGCAATGGTCTAACCAAACTGATATAAGACAATTCCCTCACTCCCTTGGTACGGCCCCTCATCGCTCTCTCAATAAGTGAGGAATTTTGTATACTTTACCTAAGTCTTTCATATGCGTCCCACCCAGTTGAGTTTATTGCCAAATTTTATGCTAAGATATTAATAGTTCAAGTAACTAGCAGTACATTCCTACCCTATTATAATATCAACCCTAATAAGCTTACTCTTTTTTACTTTACCCAAAGTAGACTTACCCAAACATGTTGACTCCAGTAGCTGTTCACAGTGTTCAAGTGTATTTATCCCCTTGTATATGATAATGTCAGGTATGAACAACATAACTTATGACAGTAAACCATTAAAACAATCATTCATTAGAATAAAAGATGACAATAGCCTCGATATACTACCTTCTGACGCACCAATTTTCACTTCCACTATTTTTGATACTGCGTTTCCCATCTTAACCTAACGCTATCTTTTAGAAGTTCCTCTACGCAACTGGTCACTTCTTCATCTACTCTAGTGGTTGTTACCTTCTTTGTCACCATTAGATAGCTAACTGGATACCTTAGAAAGAGCTTGTGCTACACTGACGATTTGGCCGTTTACTCAATTTCATCCGAAATATCTTGGATATAGCACATTAACCGAAATTCATATGAATATCTTTGCATAAAGGCCCAGTCAAACAAAGAATGGACTCTGTTGCATATAGGACAGAGTGCTACGCGGTGGAAGTCTGGTCGTGCCACAGAGCTCGCGATGCACAGTGTAAGAACGTTAAATAATCCTGACCCATTATCGACATTTGTTTTGTAAGTCAATGTATATATATATAGATTCATATAAAGCTAGTGTATCTGTACATAAAGACATACTTTTCTCCCTGACCACCAGATACCACCCATTCATGGTGTTGATGATAGATAGCACTTGATTCTCTGCTGTCAGTGGTAAGGGGATTTGGTCGTGGTGGGCAGAAGTGGGTGGGTGAGGGTGGCTAAATTGTGTTATCTTTATATATAACAATTCAGCCTCCATTTGTTAGTGCTCTCGAAACTCCAACAGCAGTGGGTCTATTGACCTGAAATTTTAAAAGAATATGGTGGGTGGCAAGAAGAAGGATTTTAAAAACAATAAAATTCGAAACAACACCCTCTCCCTCTTTATACCACTTAATTTTTTGATGAATTAACTTATTTTATCCGATTTCGAGGGAAATTTGCAGACATATACTTTAAAACAAACGGAATGATACTATCAAATTTTGATTTGCAAATTACAAACATTCTCCCCGTTTCCATACCCTTAATTTTTTGGCCGCCTTAATTATTATCAATATTGTTTGTACAAAGATACAGCTTCTATCCGATTTTGAAGGAACTCGCACACTTATACTTTATGGCAAATACAAAAATATTATCTACATTTTTATTACAGAATCCCAACCCCACTTTCCCTTTCCACTCCTTTAATTTTTGTCAACGTTTCTTGTACATACCCGCAGTTTTTACACTTTATGAATGGAACTTTGCACACATATACATTAAAACAAACATAAAAATCCTTTCAACATTTTGTTATTAAAAATTTAACCCTCCTACCTCTAAACCCCTCTTAGTTTCTTTCGGTAGTCTTGATACAAAAAATTTCTGTCAGATTTTGAAGGAACTTTGTACCCATATCCTTTAAAACAAGCAGGAAATTACTTCAACATTTTTTGTATAAAAACCCAATTCATTTCCTCCTTTCCACCGCTTAATTTTGGTTAATGCTCATTATACATACCCACAGTTTTTATCTAATATCTATGGATCTTGCACATGTATACTTTAAAACAAATAGAAAAATACTTCCTACATTTGGTTTACAAAAATCTAACCCTTCCTCCTTTAATTTTTGCAAATGTGCTTTACACAAAGCTACAATTTTTATCCTCTTTTAATGGAAAATTCACACGTATACTTTAAATCACGGTCTACATTAGGTTTAGAAACACCCAACCACTCTCCCTCATCACCGTACATAAACAAAATTTGCATTTGAAACCATTCAGTTTTTGTAAATATTTTTAAAAAATCATAAGAAATCGGCCAAAGTGTTCATAAAAAAAATAACATGAATGTTCCAGAATGTACTAGAATCTTCCTGAATGCACTAAACTGTTCTAGATTACGTCGCATTTTTCAGCTTGTTTAGCTATTAAAAATAATATAAATAATTTATGTGCGACATATTTAGTGTGTGAACGATTTTCACGGTACTTTCACTGGCGGCACGGGTTGATCAGGGAAGGAGGGCTAAGGGGACCCCACTCCTAAAGCATCTAGGTCACCCCCGAAGACATCGTAATTTTGAGGACATTTTTTTAGCTTTACTGTACTTATGAGTGTGGCAATGTTGACATGAGATTTTATGTCGTCGATCCTCACTCCTATAATGCCTACCCTCGCCCAAGTCAACCCTCCCCCAAACTAAAATCCTAGGACGCCCCAAACCAAAATCCTGGATCCGCCACTGACTGGCGGGTTGCTATTTTGGCATGGAGTAGCATAGGTTGCTTTCTATCCTTGAAATATTTATGGTTCCATGCAAAATTATAAAAATCTTTACTATACATGACAATCACGAACGAAATCGTGGGTACCAGCTAATGCCAGTATGCATTGCTCTGAATCCTGTCCCCTTGATTACTCAGCTAGTCTCCCGAGAAGACTATATCAATGTATTTTGAACAGTTTTCACTATTTTTTTAACAATAGTACTTTTGACATCTACCTTCGCATTTCACAGACAAATCTAGTTGCCCTCCTTTACAGTCTCATTAAACGTCTATATTTAGTGCCCAGAATATGTTTCCCATACTACAAACACCGTATTCAAACAGTCTTCCGACCAAAAGCTGAGTAACCAATTCTTTCACTTTCCTGGCACATTCCCACATGACTAGACATCGGATTTTAGGCAAGAACCTATTTTATTTCTGATTGAAATACACGAAAATATATATATGGACATTTATGTCCATTTTTTGTGATTTTATAGAACCAAAAAGAGTCTAAATTGTCGAGAGCCCTATTTTTACTTATTTTATGAGTTTTTTACTCTTGAATATCGACCACAGCGTTTTAACACGAAAAACACAAATATTTTGTGAAGCGTTTACATCCAACAATTGAAGTAAACATATATGGTGTCATTTTTGCTGAATCACTGTTTGCTTAAACCCACAGATCTTTCCGTAATCAGTGTCATGCGAAGCTAAGGGGGGGGGGGGGGCGGTCCGTTTGAAGGTGACACCCAAAAATAGTGTGGTTAAAAAAAAATTGATAGTCTTCTTTTATCCTTCGGTGTCGAAACACTTCTACTTTTATGTTTTTGTACCTTCCTAGGGGTTCGCGTACCCCACTTTGAGAAATACTGCAACAGAATATAATTACTAGCAACGCGACGTTTAAACAAAGGGAGCATCGCTCTGTAGCTTCAACAATCACAGAAAATCTTTAGGTTTGCCTTACGTCACTATAGTTTGGTTTGTTGGAAACGACGGTGGATATAATGTAAGTTTCCTTGTATGAAGCGAGGATCTTTTAAAATTAAAGGATAAATATCTAAATTCCTAAAAACGTGGTAAGTAGGCTTAAATTGTAAATCGTCGAAATTATTTAAAGAAAAATGTTATATTTTCCTTTGTAAATAAGAAAAAAGCAACCAAGCTTGCATTTCCATTGTTCAGTCATCAATAAAGCCTGGCATAAAATTCGTTTTTTTTCTGAATTTTTAGAATTCCATTGGCTTTTAAGCTAAGATTTTAAGAGCCTTGAAGTATTTTCTAGTAATTTTATAATTTATCATCTGACAGATTCGTGTTGGATAAATTGATTACAATTCGCGTTATCCGATTTACACTCAGCGTTCCTACCTGTCGGCAATGCACCTATACTCGACATGAAATCGTATCACGTTCGAATTTATGCAAATAAGATGATTCACAAAATTGTGCATTAATACTGCCAGGTTTCAAATCAATCCGAACGTGTCCAAGTATGCGTTGATGGTATCGTCTGTCGTTGGTAATCAGTTTGTATAGAGTATGTGTTTGAAACATTCCGAACCGCGTATCTTGCTAGCGAAATCGTAACATTAGTAAGCACTTTAGGATCATGTAAAGTGGGGAAAGAATTGGTTAATGAAGACTTGAGATGTAAATATCTTGGCATTACTTTTGATAACATGCTTAACTGGGCAGATCACATTGGACAGGTTGTAGAAAAAGATTTCAAAATTCTGCATTTGTTGGAGAGGGTGATGAGGGGATGTACGAGACAAGTAAAGGAATTGGTTTATAAAATTTTGGTCGGGCTGTTGCTTGAATATGGTAGTAAAGTATGGGACCCACGTTTTGAGTATCAAATACAGGAGTTGGAGAGGGTGCAAAGAAGGGCTGCTAGACTTGTTTCTGTAAATTATCGCAGAATGCAATCAGTAACAGATATGATAAAAGAGCTGGAATGGGACTCATTGGAAAACAGAAGGAGGGTGAAGAGGGTCATGGGAGTGTACAAGGCGTTGGTGATGAAGCGTGGAAAAATATTGGTGTAAGAATTGAAAGTAATGCGTGTTGAAAGATTCTCTTTTTTAGGTAAGGGTGTCAGGGATTGGAATAAGTTGCCAAGAGAAATCATGAATAATTTTCCAATAACATTGAAAGAATTTAAAGTTAAAATTTGTAAAGGGTAAATGTAGGTGGATGCAGAAAAGGGGGAATATGGGTGTTTATGGAAATTGCCACCAGAGCATGCGCTCCATTGCAGTTTAATTTAATTAAAGTTTGCTATTCCTTCTACTAATCGAGATTATGCGAATATAATCGCGATTCGCGATCAAATTAATAAACATACGATTTCTAAGAATTTTCGTTAGCAAATTTAGAGGAGAAGAAAATTTATATTATGGGTAACCTCTATGTCGAATACAGGTAGGCCTACTTAAATTCTTACATGTTCCTTAAATCGGTAGGGTTTCCGAACTTCTGTTCCTCATCAAAAATTTATCTTTAATTACAAACTGAACCGTTTACATAATTTTTATTAATACACTGCAGAGTGGCGTTATAAATCTAAAATTTACATGTGGAGACAGTCTTCAGTACATACAATATCACATTTAGGAGTCTGCAGCTATGTATATCTTAGGCGTGCAGAAAAATACTTCACTTGGTAAGTACTTCATGTAAAGACGGCAGATATCCGGAAGGCATTTTTTTATATTACCTGAAATGTCTTTTTTTAATTACATTGTTTTTGTATATTATTCTTATATTTTTATGAGGGAACTCAAAGTATAGTTGCTTCTCTGACTATACAGTATCCCTTAGGGTCTCACGACTTGTGGGACCCGGATACTTGGTTTGCACCGATGGGATCCCCATCTGGATCTTGATTGGCTTCTTCTTGGACCACTTCTGTTAAATTTCCTCTCGATATCCCTTGGTCCTCCAAATACCAAGGTTGCGAAAGCAATTAAAAAGTCTATGTTTACATTTCAGTAACAAATGATTGGCTGGCTTTCGACTTTTTAAATTTATGGCAGCATAAAAAAAGGTGTCCTACAGCCAGATGGGCGATCTTATTTTTTATTTTTTTAGTTCTACCACGTCTTGTGAGGTTTGCTGGCAGGGACTCCCTTAGCTTCAGGGGGCCTCCCTGATCATGTGCTTGGGAGCCCCCTGAATCTTGGGGGTCTCTGTGCACAGCACCTCCTAGCACTGCCTATAGTTACACTGGCGGAAATTAAAATCTCAACACGCATACAGGAATGGTAGAATTTTAGGAAGCTTTGAATGTATATACAGGGCCGTACCCAGAAGAAATGAAAACAAATAGAAATGGATCAGGCTAATTTAATTACCTTTAGATACAGTTGTCAGCGAGAAGTGCACCCATCTTGAGCAGCAATACATTTGCGTATCCTTGCCGACACTGAATCGATAAGTGTTCTGATGTCTTCTTGGGGTATGTCTCTCCACACCTACAGTATCTTTTGCAGCCAGTTATTGCACAGCTTGTGCTGGGTGGCCATGTGATATAATGTGTCTATTCCTGGTATCACAGACATTCTATATCGGGGACAAATCTGGGGACCATGCTATCCAAATTGGGATCGAAACTCCTTGCATGGCTTGTGTGACGATGACCGCAGTATGAGAACGGGCATTATCTTGTTGGAAGTACGACATTGATGTTGAACATGAAGGGTATCAGGGTATCACAGTAAGATGCAGTACCCTGTCCACATAGTTTTGGGCTGTCATTGTACCATCAACAGCCTACTCAGTCCTGCTGTCGAAACTGTATGCCGCTAAAACACAACATCGGTGGCTGCACCTGTGTGACGTTCTGAAATTACAGCAGGTAAGCCGTTTCTCCACTATGCCTGCCAGCATGTTGTCGATTATCACTTTTCCACTCACATAATCGAGATTCATCTCTAAACACTAATGTACGCCATTCACCTATCCATTTGTGTTTAGCATTACACCAGGTTAGATGATGCTGACAATGATATCAGAATTAATTGGACACATTGCATAGGGGTCAGACAGTGTAACTCAGCTTCAAGCAATTGGTTTACAATCGTCTGGGGAGGAGGGTGGGGTACCAACAGTCACTCAAACATATTTGGTGGTCTTCGCGTGCTGTTGTCCTGCTGTATGGACCTAGACCTTCTCCATAAGTATTAGAGCTTTCTTTCATCACTGTGTAACAAGTCAGTATACCGACATTACACTACGACCAATCCTTCGGGAGATTTCACGATATGTTACACCATTTTAAGACATAAATTCTCCGACCTCTCTAACAGTTAATCATTTGGGGGTAGAGAGTTGTTACTCTTCGCCTTGGAATACGTAGCCAACAAGAACTTGTGGACAATTTTAAATCATTTAATACTCTTTATCTGGGCATACCTGGGGCCAAATCTCATTCATTTATCACAACACCGTCTGGGTGTTGGGATTTCAATTTGCGCCAGTTTGTGTATCAGTTGCTTCAACTACATCTACATATATACTCTGCAATTTTCGTTAATTCTAGATCTGCTGTTAGAGAAAGTGCTCGTATTGCAAAGGTGGCACTACTTAACTTCTTCAGTAGTGAAGTGATATGTTCATGCCAACAGAGTTTCTCATCTATTTTAATACCAAGGAATTTTATACTCTTTGTTTCTAATATTGTGTTATTTTTATAGCTTACTTGTAAATCTGGCTGTGCATAATTTTTTGTTTTAAACCTAATATAATGTGTTTTTTCAAAATTTTAGTTTTAATGAATTTGCCTTAAACCAATTTGCTACATCACTAAGTACTTCATTTACATTAAATTCTAGATTGCTGTTTGGTGTTTTTTCTCACAGACAGGTTAGTGTCATCTGCAAATAAAACACTCTTAACTTTGTCAGATAAGTTTCCAGGAAGGTCATTGATATACAACAAAAAGAGGAGGGGTCCTAGGACAGAACCTTGTGGAATTCCATGTTTTAATTTTTCCCAGTTTGATGAAGCATCTTTGTTTATTTTAGTATCAAAAATGGACACTTTTTGCATTCGACTTTCCATGTATGATCTAAACCATTTACCTGCGATTCCATAAATACCATAGTATTCCATTTTTTTCAAAAGTAGTTCATGATTTACACAGTCAAATCCTTTTGCAAGATCACAAAATATTCCTACAGGGCTCATTTTATTATTAAGTTCCTCAAATGTGTTATTTAAAAATGAATATATAGCCATTTCTATAGATGATCCTTTTTGGAACCCAAATTGGGATTTAGTGAGGATATTATTTTGCGTAACATGTTTTATTACTCTACAATACACGTCTTTTTCAAAAAGCTTTGAGAATCCTGAAAGTAATGAAATGGGACGATAGTTATCTACACATGTTGATTCTCCTTTTTTAAACAACGGTTTTACAACTGTATATTTTAGTCTATTTGGAAACACGCCTTGAATTAACGATTCATTACAAATGTGGGCAAGTACACGATCGATACAATCTGAACATCTTTTTAGTAATTTACTTGAAATATTGTAATAGCTGGAAGAATTTTTAGGTTTTAATTGTTTAATGAGTTTATTTATTTCTGAGACTGTTACTGGTGGCAATTGCATTTCCACAAATCTATTTGGGTAAGCAGTCTGAAGAAGCCTAAGGGCACTATTTGGGGACTGCTTTTCTATGCCTAATTTCTCTACAAATATAGTAAAATGTTTGTTAAATATTTCACAAACTTCCCCTACTTCGCTATGGACAGATCCATTTTGTTCTATTTTTATGTCTTTAGAGTGATTTACAGATTTTCCTCTTACAGTTTTTATTATATTCCATATAGTTTTCATCTTATTGCCTGAATTCTCTATTTTCTTTGATATATACCTGTTCTTGGCCTTTCTTATTAAATTTCTTAGTATTTTAGAATAAAGTTTATAATGAGCTTTAAGTGTATAGTTATATGATTCTCTTACTTTTAAGTACAGGTTTCTTTTTGTTTTACAAGATATTCTAATACCCTTTGTTATCCAGCGGTTACATAGTTCATTGTTTGGAGTATTGACAACTTTTCTTTTTTCGAAACTTCCTTCGAAAAGTGTTAGAAATATATTGAGAAAGGAATCAAATTTTGCATTAACACCCTGTGCATTGTACACTTCTGACCATTGTTCATTATTTAAGGAATCTATGAAATGTTTTATATTGTTTTCATTAATATTTCTTCTATAAACCCAGCTTTTCTCTATCTGTTTAATAGTGTTTCTGGACTTGATACATAGCAGCTGGGCATCATGATCAGAGATACCATTTATTACCGGAAGTATGTCGTAATTACTGTACTGAGAAATATCCATAAAAAAATTATCAATTGCAGTCCTGCTATTATTTTGTATTCTAGTAGGAAAATTTACAAGTGCCGTTAAGTTAAAAGACAACATCAAGGCTTCCATATCTAGCCTCTCATTGCTTTGATTGAGAAAGTCGACATTAAAATCTCCACATAAAACTTTTTGTTTGTTATTTTTGAAACATAGTAGCAAAGACTCTAACTGTGATAAAAACAGACTAAAATTTCCTGAGGGGCCCTGTAAATTGCTATTAATATGAGCTCTTCCTTACCATACTCTAGTAACACAGCATTCAAAGTGTTGTTGTATACAATACTTACTTACGGCTACACTATTGCATTGAATATTATTTTTAACAAAAATGGCAACTCCACCTTTCTCCATTTCACATCTACAGAAATGAAAACTTAGTTTATAATTTGGGATGGACAGCTGAGATATTCCTGTGTCAGACAAATGATGTTCAGATATGCACAAAACATCTACATTGAAATTTCTGGAATTATGAATCTCTTCTAGGCATAAGGTAATGTCATCAGTTTTACTAAATATCCCCCTTATATTTTGATGGAGAATAGTGGTCTGAACTCTTTGATTCAATGAATTTAAATTGTTTACTTAATTAGTATATACTGGTATGTCAGATGGAATTTCTAATTTCGAAATGTTTTGATCAGGAGAGACGTTAATTTCTTTTAGACATCTTAATACATTTATTTTATTTACCCTAAAAAAGGACGTGACTTAATACCACTTATCACAGGAATACCTCTTGATGCATCTGGCAATCTGGCCTCAGCCAAAGATAGGTTCTTGGCACTTAGATACAGCGACCAACGACGGAGCAATCACCATCTCTGAAGGAAAACGTCCAATCGCATGCTTCAAAAAATCCCAAGAAAGAAACACCCAACGGGTCGAAGCAGAAATTCTCTACTTCCAGGCGATGGTATAGCTAGTTTAACAATGGCCCCGGCGCAAGAAAATATTGGAAACTTGACTAAACTGTTTAGGCTTTATAAAGTAAAAAAAAATTAAATAGGCTTACTTTAAAGAATCAAAGTTTCTTGCTTTATATATATGTAACCTAGATAATAATAAAATAATAAAACAATTATGAAATATGACATTTTAGTTTTTCCCGGCGTATTGTTGAAATAAATAACTCACGGGTTTTCTGCCGGTTAATAGATTTATTTGGATCTTTTAACGACGTTTCGGCAACTGCCATCGTTGCCTTCATCAGGTTAAATCTCGCTTACAAGGACAAGACATGACTGCAACTGACTCGCGAGCCACTCCTGGCTCCTATTTATAGCCTGTTGTCAAGGGAAGCTTACAAGCTGCTCTTTGATTTTACTGATCCCAAAGGTGAAACACAGATCAAGTTAGTATATGATCAGATCTGGGCAACCTGTCATAATGTTTTATCATAAAAACTGAAAGTATTTAAAATCTGTGACGATACGCTATAAACAGTCACGGGCTTAAACTAGTTTATAATACTATAGATAGAATGTGAATAATTCTTGTGTGACAGATCTCATTTTGCATAGGAGTCATATCTATTAAACCAGAGATTAATGTTGGCAGCGCCTACACAAGGAGGAATTCCTTCCCATGGAGGAAGGATATATATGAAGGAGAAATGACGTTAAATCTGTGACACCGGGTCTAAACTCTCACGCATGCGCTGTGGCGGCAGCGGCAACATTGTGATTCGATACAAATACACATTGTGTTTGATGCTGTGATTATTTCATTTTGTAATGTTTCTAAGTTTTTTATAATGCCATCTTAGGTTGCAAACTGCGGTGCCTGTCTATAAATATTTAGTCATAGCTCTCAGTGGGATGACTTTGTTCGCAAATTTTTATTGGTGTGGTATAGAAAATCAGCATATCTTGCTATTTTGCACATAATAGACTAGCATTACTTTTTAACGAGTGTTGAAAATGAGATTGAAAGGGGTGTGTGTTTTACATCACGAATCAGTGAATTTAGTATTGCGCTTTCTTTGGTCACGTTGCAGTTTCTAAGGACAGTGTATGATGAAATTAAATTATGCTATACAATCTAGGAATCTTGATGAAGCAAACGATGTTGTTACCGCAAATACAGTTTGCAATTCAAATACGCGTGTGTGGGTGTGTCTACATAGTTTGATTCTATAGCAGCAATTTAATGGAGATTGCGGTTAAGTCTAAATGCAGTCTGTACCATAATGGTTTTGTTGTTCCATAAGGGACAAATAATTTATCAACAATATCCTCTCAGCTGTCCAGCCGGATTGTGGCGTAAAAACACGACGTTTCGACAGCTGACTCTGCTGTCTTCATCAGGTATCTTGTGGTTGTTCTCAACTGACTGTCTCTGCTTCGAGGCAGTCTCCACTCACAAAACAAAGAATTTATCTATTACTGTCAGTAATTTCATGAGAACCAAGTTAGTGACAAAACTTGTATCGCGATGTAATCTACTTCCACCTATTCCCAATTAAGCTTACGATGTATGGTAACAAGATAACTATTTTTATTCTGGTCTAGGCCGCATTTCAACCTAACCACAGGTGGTAGTAAAATAACTGAAATATCCATTCTGCATGTCCACCATGTAATTCATTGTGCCTTGGCCGAATTAATTTTTGATCCGGGCTACATTTCAACCCAGTCCCAGTATATCCCGAAAACTAAGCAAGATATCGAAAAATTGTATTCTTTATTTTCGATTTGTCTCGTCGTGATACATAAGATTGGACCATTACATTTGACTTTTGCGAAATTTTTCTTCTGCATTTCAACTCAAGACACCTCACTTTTGATATAGTATATCTCGAGAACTAGACGAGATATCGAAAAATGTTATTCTTTTTTTTTATTTGTCTCGTCTTTTTAAATAAGAATCCATCATCAAATTTGACTTTGACGAATTTTTTCTTCTGAATTTCAACCAAAAACATTTCACATTTGAGACAGAATATCTTGAAAACTAAGCAGGATATCAAAATTTTTTATTGTTTATTTTTTATTTGTCTCATCGAGTTACATAATAATCCATCGCCAGATTGCAGCATCACGTTTATCCTAGAGTCCCCTTGAGTTGTTTGTACATATTCCCTGTAAGTTTTAAGTAAAACTGTAGTGCACGTTTTCGTGTTTTAAGAAGGATCAACTTTTTTTTAATAAGCAGAGATAATAGAAGCACACATACATAGCATAGAAAATATTGTAGATGTACATGGAACACAGATTATTTTTAACAAATTTTGCTACTAGTATCTAACTTAACATATTTTGATGTATGACCATTACCCGCACTATAACAAAATAAACGAACAACATTACTTTTCTTGTATTCCAAATAGTTTTAAAAGTTTACAATGCCTTACATGACACAAAGACTTTGTGAGTATGTCTGCGGGCATACTTGCTGTTTCTACGTATTCTTCTTTCACAATATTCTTATTAATACATTCTCGATCAAAATGGTATTTTATGTCAGTATGTTTTGATCTATTGGGAAAGACAGGATTATACAATAATTTATGAGCAGTCTGATTGTCATTAAAGATTACAATATACTGTAAATCACCAGTTACTTCCATATTTAAATTTCTCAGATAAATGGCCTCCATACAACATTTTGATATTTCTACATATTCAGCCTCAGTGCTTGATAATGTAATATTGTTTTGCTTTTTACTCCCCCAAGATATCACACCACCTGAGAGAATAAAACAGAATCCTGTGTAAGACTTCCTATCTAATATGTCATTAGCCGAATCTGCATCTACATAACCAACTATCTCTTTGTTAACATCTGTCCCACAATATTTAATACAATAGTTTTTGGTTCCTTTGAGATATATTAATATACACTTAGCATGAGTCCAAAGCTCTTTATTATAACAATTATTAAATTGACTCAAGTACACAACTACGAATGAAATATCTGGACGGGTAAGTATTGCTAGATACATTAGACAGCCAATTAATTGTTGATAAGGCAATTTTTAATCACAATTCTCATCTTTAGCTAATTTTAATCCAGGTTCCATTGGCGTGTCAACAAACTTACAATTAACTAAATTAAATTTGAGTAACAATTGATCAATATAATTACTGTGATCCAAAGTAAAATTATTTTCTGTTTATCATAAGACTGACATACTAAGACGCTGCTTGATTTGCCCCAGATCCTTAACTTTAAATTGAGATCCTAATGCAGGTTGGAGCTTATTTGTTTCATTACAATTGTTTGAAAAACAAAAAAATCATCAACATACAATGCGATTATGGTTATACTTTTACCATTATTCTTAATTTATAAACAAGGTTCATATTTGGACTTTGAATATCCAATATTAATTAAACAAATGTTTACCTCGTCATACGACATTCTTGATGACTGTTTAAGCCCATAAATGACTTTCCTTAGTATTAGAACTTTACCAGGATTTGAACAGTTAAATCCTTCAGGAATTTGCATGTAAATATTCTCGTTAAGATCGCCATTCAAGAATGCAGTAACTACATCTATATACATAGTATCAAATCCAAGCTTCACAGACAAAGCAAAT
>JARYHS010003764.1:0-18281 GCA_031002005.1 Vandiemenella viatica
TCAAACGCAGCCTCACCTTATATGTAGGCGATTATAATAACCATTATGAATAGTGGAAGTACAGAGACAACGACTCGAAAGGGGACGATCTGCATCTTGTGTTCGATGCCAAGGATCGGTATACATTTAGATCAGCAGCCTAGAGACAGGAATACAACCCCAACTTAAGTTTTGTTTCAGAGGACGGCCCCTAGTGGCCTCCGAAAAGTTATTATAGATTTCCCATATAGTCAACACCGAGCAATAATAATAGAAGTAGGGACTCAAATCCCCCTAATCACCTCTATTCCCCACCCAAGGTAAAATTTTACTAAGGCCGACTGGACTGAGTTCTCGACAGATTTAGACAAGTATCTGGCGTCGATACCATCCAAAAGCGATAATTATCATGGATTTGTTTGCGCCATGCTAAGTACTGCTATAAAGCATACACCAAGAGGGTACCGTAAAGGGTACATTCCAGGCTCGTCTCAAAACAGCGATGAATTGTACAAGATCTTTCTTGAATCAGGTGATCAGGAAATAGCGGACGAGCTTCTACACAGCCTGGATGTCTCAAGAAGGGGTAACCTCAACTTCCAGATATCGAACAGGAAAGCGCGGTCGTAATTAAATAAACAGGGAGTGAAGCCACTAGTCCAATTGAAGTGGCCTCACATATAGTAGCCACATCTAGGGCACCAAAATATAAAACACGTACCATCCAAGTGAAGAGAGAACTGAAAATCTTAAAAAATGAATCCACAGAAACCAAACCCTCTTACCCCTTTACCACCGAAGACATTTCGGATGCCCTCAAGAAAATATCGCCCAGAAAAGCCCCAGGGTTTGACCACATATACCCTGAATTCTTAATAAGTTGTGGCAACTACACCAAAAAATGGATGGCGCAATTCTTTACGAACATTATGCAGTCTGGCAACATTCCCCAGGAATTTAAACGCTCTAAGATAATAGCTATAATAAAAACCAGCTAAGCGTGCAGACTGACCAAAAAACTAGAGACCAATTGCTTTACTGTCTGTGATCTACAAACTAATGGAGAGAATTGTATATAACAGAATCAGCCAGAGATCGTTTGAAGTGATTCTGGTGGAACAGGCAGGCTTTCGACCAGGACGAAGATGTGTAGATCAAGTTCTATCACTAATTACCTGTATTAAACAGTATTCCAAATAAAACTAAAAACTGCAGCTGCATTTATCGACCTCCCACCGTTTTACGACACAGTGTGGAGAGAGGTATGGTATGTAAATTTCTTCGTGGAACTCCCTGCAAACTTATTACACCCCTGTTAGACAACAAGCGTAATGATCGGGTGTTCCAGGTAGACATGGGCAGAGGAAGCTTAAGAACGGTCTACCACAGGGATCAAAGCTCGCTCCGTTCCTTTTCAGCCTGTATATCGCAGACATGCCGAAAACAAGATCAAAAAAGTTTGGTTACGCCGACCTCTGGGTTCTCGACACGAGGTGCAGGTCAATCTAAATGTCTGAAGAAATCCTAGCAGAGGACCTGGAAACAATGAGAAAATATTCTCGTATGGGGAGACTCCAATCCAATGGTTCTAAAACAGAGGTTACCTCCTTCCTCCTAAATAACAAACTCACTAGAAGGGAACATAACATACCGTACTTACCACAATAAGAAACCAAAGTACCTGGGTGTTACCCCCTTTACAGAACATTATCCTTTAATGCGCATCTAACGAAAATAACAGAGAAGTTAAAACCAAGAAACAATACCATTCAAAAACTGTTTGGTTCCTCCCGGGGTGCATCGGCCTCCACTCTCCGCTCCTCTGCTCTGGGTCTTGTCTTCTCTGCCGGCGAGTGCTGTGCCCCAGTCTGGCTGAATAGTCCACACGTGAATAAAGTGAACACTCATCTTAATAAGACTAAGCGAATGATTGCAAACGTGATCAAGACAACTCCCACAAAATGGATCTCTGAGTCACATACCAACACCTAACCTGCGACGGATAAATGCTGTTACACGCGAGTGCAAGAGGATGATGGACATCGGAGACTTGCCGATTCACCAAGATATTGAGGATGCCAACATCAACAGACAAACCGCCAGTGAAATCGGCAAGGGATGCTACACGCGAAGATTGCAACGTCACCAAAGCTTGGATCCAGGAGTGGATTGTACACCAAAATAACAGCATACCTTATTTTACACAAAAGCCAGTAGGTTTTGACTTACCATGTAAAACTCGTTCCACACCCAACAGGATCAGAAGTCAGCACGGCAGAAGCGCACACTCTATGCACTAGTTTGGTAAGCAACCATCCCCCTTATGCAAATGTGGGGAGATTCAGACTATTGGTCATTTTGTTGAAGAATGTCCGATTAGGCCTTACAATGGTGATCCTGTGGACTTCATGCTGTCAACTCAGTAAATGATAGACTATATTAATAAACTAGATGTATCTCTGTAATCCTGTAAAGTTTTAATATGTATGTTTTATTCCAATGTACCTTAAAAGTGTCTAAATTGCCATATGATAAATAAATAAATCCTATTATTGGCCAGAAATAATAGCTTAATAGTTTAAAGATATATAATTTCACAATAACTTGATAGCTTCAACCTATTAGGAGGTAAAGAGAAACTAGACAAATACGTGAAGACTGTAAGTTCCCTCGGGTCAACTAGAAGGTTAAGAGATATGTCTTAATTTGTATGACTGTTTAGCAGAAAGGTTAAATGCCAATAAATTTATATATATATATATTGGTAGGATTCCTTTTTATACGGACCGACACACTGTTAAAAATCGTTTTCGCATTTCTTTTTAATCATCAGTTTATAAACGTGGCATGCATCATACAGAAATATATCTCATATTTAATTCTAAACGTATAGACATACCACACCATTCCTTCTGATATGCCTATTGCTTCAGCTATGTCACACATCTCTAATCGTCATTATTCCAATGCAATCCGTAGTTCAAATTTTTAGTTGTTCTCCACGTGGGTCACCTCCAGAACATGCGATCACGGTTAAATTCAATCATCCGGTTGAAAAGGAGCTGACTGGTTATAAACCATTATCAACTTTGGATAAATTTCCGTTGAAGAATATTATACCCGATTGTCTTTTTTAAAAAGCATGCACATTATATATACTGCCTCATTAGAAAATCTGTAGTAAAGATCAAGTTGCTAATTAGCGATTGTCCTAGCTACACGTGTACCAACATTACATAAAAAAACGTATTTATAACTCTGTGCCATGTTAAGTCTTCTGGAATGCATTTAGAAATTCTGAAGCCTTTGAATTATTTAATTGTGATACGAGTTATGTAAAATCCTGTTTCCGCTCCAGGTAAGTGTGCCTGAAGCAACAGTTTTGCTCGCAACTTTCGAAACTACCGTACGCTAATTTAAATGCCTACTGATTATAGAAGTAAACCGAATGTAAAAGTAGCTGACTATTAATCAAGTGCCAACTTACTTTTTCCTAGTAACCAAGCAAAAGCTGTTGAACTTTTACTGGCTTCAGAGCGGGAACAACGTACAGTACCAATACGACATACAGTAGTTTTGACCACGTGTAGTTGTTAAGTTGATTCAACCACGACAGTTTTGCTATACATACGTACGTATACTTTTCACATCTGTATCTACACTAATCAGCACTATTGGGAAAGTTCTGTGTGTTAAAGAAGTAGTCATATGCAAAAACTCGAGTTTTCGTTAAAGTAAATTCGTGTACCGTTACACTACTGATTTTCAAGAACAACTGCTGGAAATTTGATTAAAATTGGAAAGAGAAATTTCTAAGCTTCCTGTAATTGGACATATTATGAAAGTCGTTAAAAATGTCCTATTACCACATGACATCTTAAATAAGTAAAAAAACATCACCCTCGATAGAACTACATAACTCAGGATCCAAAAAGATTGAGGACTTCATAACGAACATTACAGTATAAACTTTTATCACTATTTAACCAATAATACTGGTTAACTGTTATCATAAAAGATAAAAGTATTCATTCGTTTTATTTAAACAATTGTCAAAATGATTTTGCATACTCGGTATGTTAAACATTCGGTACCGTAAAATTTAATAAAACTCCACAACTATCTAACGAAATAATTAACCCCCCCCCCCAAAAAAAAAGATACTGAAAATATTCAAACATGTAATTTTTTTTGTGCTGTCGTCAGTCTTTCGACTGGTTTAATGCAATCATCCATCCCTTCCTAACCTGTGCTAACCTCTTCATTTCTACATAACCCCTTACAGCCCACGTCCTCAATTATCTGCTTCATATATTCTAATCTCTGTCTTCCTCTACAGTTCTTACCCTCGACTGTTCCCTCCACTAACAATTTAACCAATCCAGCATGTCTCAAAATATGACCTACCAGCCTGTCTCTTCTTTCTGTAAATTTCTTCCACAAACTTCTTTTCTCACCCATCATTTCCAGAACTCGTTCATTTCTTACTTTGTCTGTCCACTTCAGCATTCTTCTGTAGCACCACATTTCAAATGCTTCAATTTTCTTTATTTCCGGTATTCCTAAAGTCCATGTTTTGCTACCATAAAGTTCTGTGCTCCACACAAAGAGTTTTAAAAAGTTCTTTCTAATTCCTAGATCAATATATGAAACTAAAAGGTTTCTCTTTTTCATGAAACAGTAATCATGTCTTAAACAAATTATTGGGCCCAATGTCCTGATAGTAATGAAAGGTAAGATTGTAACAACGTAGTTTCAATGATGCTATAAACTTTGAAACGGACATCGGTTAACAATCTGAGATAATGTGTCTCAGCTAAAATATCTGCAGATAAACTTTATGATGAAATGAAGAAAAAATACAGTTTTAATGCAAAGGAACATTCGAAATGAATTAAGGAACTAAACCACGATATCTTTAAACGAACCATATATATATGGATGAAATTGCGTATTAGGCAACGTTTTGTTTTTTAAGTTTATCTAAATATGTGATTTCGCTGCAAAAACGCGAATTTACAAAAAAAAGTAAATAAATAAAACAATAATAATAATAAACGAACAATTTTTTGTTTGGTATCTCGGAAACAGCGCTAACGCCATCTCGTAAACGTTTTAGGTATCAGAAAGCCTACTGATATTGGTTTCAACAAGGAACTCCCATCTTTAAACGAACAATAAAATTCATGTATACTAATATTTCGCAAAGTATCGTGATCAGACACCGAATAGTAATATAATAATGAAGAAATAAGTAAATGCAAGATTTATTAATGAAAGGTATTTTATTTTGTGGAGGAGTAATAAATATCGCTTTCACTGCAAAAAGTCGTTATTATTAAAAACTACATGTTTAATTTTAAAACATTTAAAAAGTAAATATTTAAAACGTATTGGCTTTGTCAGAAGTAATTACTTCAATCTTTTTACGGTACAAAACTTCTTGGAAAACAATACTAGCAGTTATAATGTGATCATCGTTGACTTTTTGACCTTATCTGACCTTGTGTTTTGTTAATGTTCATATCGAATGTTACGTCTACTGGGAATTGTTCTCTTACCATTTGGAAATTCACGGTTGGTGGTGCGAGGTTAATGCGAGGTAAGAGCATAGTTTTATCGGAGTGAATTAATTTAACACTGATGATGAACTCGTCTAAGAGAACTACCACTAATCTTGCACCATTAATTAATTCATGATTAGCATTAATATTTTTATTTAACATAGAAATAGCATTTTTCTTTAAAAGCAATTTATGAGGTGGTAAACCAGACGATCTCGGAGATTGCTCTAGCGATTTGGATGAAATTTCATATGTAGATAACGAATTGATTTTACGGAATAAAGATCAATTGTTGGATTTGGTATCTCGGAAACGGCTTTAACCTCATCTCGTAGGATTCAGGTACCAGTACGCCTACTGATGTTAATCAAGCTTCTCTTTGCAGGGAACTGTGCAACTCAAAAATGTCTCGGAAGCCTTAAAAAAAACCTTTAACTTTAATCAAACGTTACTCAGAATCATGCATATTGACCAGAAATTGAATGATCCCGAGTAGGGATTGCAATCCAGCAAAGCGGGATCCCGCAATCCCGCGGGATCCCGCATCATTAGACAGTCTGGCGGATCCCGCACAAAATTAAGCGGATCCGCAATCCGCAAAATCCGGCGGAAACGCTTGTCAGTCTGCGTGACTCGCTGCCCCACTCGGTCTCTGTCGGATATTTTGCACTGTTTACCTGTACCCTTCCAGTTGGCATTTGACTCATGTGAACAAGGGTTTGTTTTTGTCAACCTTCGTCATTCGTAAGTAAATAAATACACTTTTACGTATTCATCAAAACTTACATTTGTTTTGAGTACACATTTCTGTAATTTGAGTTATGGTAAGTATCGTAAGTAGTACGATTTTCTAACTATATAATTATTTTTTAAGTGTCGCACACGTTATATGAACTACACGGTTACAGCTTTATATTAACGGTTTCATTATTCTCATTTTCTGTATTTGCAGATAAAGTAATTGTGACAATTTCCTGATTTGCGGCTGAAAATTTGATTATTCGTTTATATGAAAATAATGTTATCGTAATTTTAACGATCGCGTACCTATTTATTTAACAGCTATCAAAAAGAAATTGTATATCCTTTGACATATTGTTGTTTTGGCCGCTGCCTCAATGCGTTTCTTCGACGAAAGCCACCTGCTTACATGTGCCGCTCAGGCTTTCGATTAATCCCTCTTCTCCTTGTTATTATTTCGACTAAAGGTAAAAAAAGTTATAATGAAATTTTCACGGGTGTATCGACGAATTGTGTTGTAGGAACACCAAACTTCGACTGCTGCCTCCGCTGTCTTCCTCACGTGTGTAATTTCGTGTGTTTGCTATGAAATCCGGAGATATAATCTATGAGGACGTCACTGCAATCATTCGCCGAGAAAGTCTCCTTTCTTATTAAATAATAATAATTGACACTCTAAAAATGTCGTGACGCCACATAAGTAAATCTGAAATACTTGACAGTTTACGTGTTTGTGAGTAGTTTCTTTTGATAACATTGAATCAATTGTAATATCAATCAAGGAATCAGGAGATATAATAATGAATCACGCAAAAAAATCCAAGTCTCGTGCTTGTGCAGTGACAAAAGGATATGAGATCTTGTTCTGAGCCAAGTCTAAACTTTACAGAGTATATTCACTTCATTTTGTGAAATGGAATGCTTTTCTCGGTGTTATGGAAAGTTTATTTAGATTTAAAAAAAAAAAAAAAAAAAAAAAAGCTCTGGTAACTTGGCCACTAAGCAAACCATATTTTTAAACCTATATGATGTATTGTAAGGCACATAATACGACCTAAGACTCAATATTTCCATTTTTATTATTTATTTAAAAATTGGTTTAGATTTTAAAAAAAATGTAAAACCTAGAAATACACTTGACACGCTAAAAAGTTTTAACGTCATTTTGCCAATCAAAATATTGTTAACTGTTAATTTTTATCATTTAACATTAAAAATTATTTATTAATTTAATTATTATTTAATTTATTAACGTTTTAAGTAGCTATGTTTTAAATATATGCGTTAAAAACTGTTTGTACCAATCCCGCACGGATCCCGCGGGATTGGCGCAAATCCCGCGCGGATCCCGCGGGATTGAAAACACTGCGGGATTGCAATCCTTAGTCGCGTAGTTAAAGAGAGCAAATAAATGTCCAGGAAGAACTGTGTGAGCTCCAGAAATCGTTCCACGTCATCATCGAAATTATCGAAGTCTATCCGTCTTATATATTGGTATATTCCCATCTCAGCCGACTACAAGTGTGTTTCTATTTCTTGTAATGTCTACATACTACATTATCGTTTTACTCTTCAGTGGGGACAACACAGAACGGACATAGCACTTAATTAAAACCATTCTTTCTCTCGGCCGGACTCGAACCGTCTCGTCGATCCTAGCAATGTAACCCCGCCTAGCCTAACGCACGTAGCTCTACCGAGCATGGGAAACCTGCAGTTAAACGACTCTTCCAAACCTCGGAAGCATTCTTGCGTACTTCACATTATATCGCAAACTGTGCCAGAGTTGAAGGTCGGATAAAATACCTTTGAAAATCATTCGGTCACTAGTCAGACGCTACCAGACAGCAAACGAAATAATCTTTGTTTTGCAAACACGATCACTTACAACTGAAGCATCCACTGAGATCGCTTGCGCACACTGTAGAATAATAACGTTTACAAGAAGATGTCTTCTTCGTCACCACCTTTCAAGCTAAGAATAAGACCAACATTCGACTCCTTCGAAAAGTGGAACACAACGAATCTAAATATCTGGAAGTTATCTTGGATCGAGCCCTCACTATTCGTCAGCATTTATCTAACACTGCTGAGAAAGTTAAGACCCGTTTGAACCTTGTAAAGAAACTGGCTGGTACGTCATGGGTTGTAGGTGCACACGTCCTTCGAGGAACAGTCCTTGGCTTGGAATTCTCCGCAGCAGAATACTGTTTCTACCTGGCTTTATAGTGCTCATACTACTAAAGTTGATGCCCAGCTTAAGTGTGCTATGAAAACATTGAGCGGTGTATTAGGTCTATGCCTGTTCTTTGCAACATTTCTCCACAACACCTGAAGAGAAAATCAATACTGTTAGAGAATTGGAAGGAGTGGAGGAAAAGAACATTATTCCTCTGTATAGCGACCTTCTCCTCATGCCTCGCAAACGATCAAAATCAAGGAGACCTGCCTACATGCAAGCAGCCAAGAAACAATAACTTTGACTTACATGTAGAGTGGAGAAATAAGTGGGAAGCCAACATCCCAAACAACAGTGGGCTTGTAAAAGATCCGGCGACCTGTGTTCGAGGGTTTGACCTACCTAGGTGACTTTGGTGTCAACTGAATAGATTTCCACAAGACACGGTGTGCAATGCAACAGCATGTAAGTAGGGGCTCCGTGAAGATGTGCTGTGTGACTGTGGACGTATCCAAACCACTGACCACATTGTGATGGACTGTCCAGTAAGAAGACTATCTGGAGGTCTTCTCACACTGCATCAAGATTGTAACGATCCTTTCGTTACTAAAAAAGGATTATTAACTGGATTTTACAGTTAACTAACCGTTGTTATATATTCAAATGCTGATTTTTTTAAAAAAAAATTGTTTATGGGATAAAACTTCTGTTATTCATTCATTTGAGTTGAATGAAACTTACATAAAATTTATTCACAATTTACAAAAAAAACAAGAAAACGCAAATTACAATTTTTGCGTGTACAATTCTGTTCCGACATGGGATGCCTTAAATGCATTTCTGGATAAGAGAAACATACGAAATGAAACAGTGTCCTGGCTTTGCAACACCAAACTAGCTCATGAGAAACTCTTTCCGGATCGTTTGAGGTGCTGTAGTCGCATTAAAATGTCAATGCAGTGATACATTGGTTAAACACATTACCTTTTTGGTGTCTGCGTGCTCCGCAGTATGTTGGAGAATCTCTTCAGCCGACAAAAACACTGTATAAAAATATCAGCCTCATTCTCTTTCACCTTGAGATGGACTGACCTCTGACACAAAACACTTTCCTTCACATATTTTCCACAAAACAACGGAACTTAAAACTTGGCGCTGCTCCTGCTCACTCAAACTATCTTCTCCTTGTTTCCTCCTGCCGACGAGTCCCTTTGTCTGCCTTGGACCTACTAGGTGAGTTGGCGTGCGACCCCAGCTGGGCCTAGCGCGGGGCTGCCAGCCGAACCTCGCCGTTGGTGGTGATAGGGACATGTAAACAAACACCCTGTCTCAGTGTGTCTTCCGATAGATGGCAGGAACATACACACGTCGGCTCGACCCTAACAGAATGTAGTGGATACCATATCACTACAAGTTGAACCAGCTGCCAGAAGATGGTTCGTATACTTGGATATAGTATCTGTCACCATGTATTTTGTTTGTATTTGGCATACGAAAAGAATAATAATAACCACATTTTCCCAACATTTTGAAGTTAGCTGCCTTCGATGAGTTTTACTCATCATTGGCATGGAGCTTTGGTTTTACGGCCGCATGCCCCGCTGACGCCAAGCATTTTACACCCAGTGCCAGGCCATACTAAGTACTGATGGGAGAAATCAAGTGCTGCCATCTGTCTGTGAAATGTGTAACTATGTTCAGATTGTGATAAGTGTATTTTTTGTTTGCGAAATATGTAGTTTATGAGGCAGATATTGAGGATCGTCCCACCATTCGACTCAATAGCTGCGGAAAACCGCAGACAGGATGGGTGGTACGCGGAGTCCTGGGATCGTGCCCGGTCCGATGTACCTCGCCGATCCCATTGGCGGAACTGGGCCTCACTGGCTTGTGAACAACAAGATATGACAGCTTGTAACTCAAACTCTCGATGTTATTTTTCATGATCTTGAATTAAATTATAAAGAAACAGTAACTTGATGGAGGTGTCAATACAAAACGGAAACTAAAGAATTAATAAGAAGTAATAAATAGAAATAACAAAAGAACAGATTGCAAACAGAATTTGAGCCTACTTGGAGGGAGTTGATGAGATTACCGAAGGTGGCATTAATTTATAGTATCTGACAGAGTGTATTATATTTTCAGTTCGATTCCTAAACTCTTCGTCTTTTCCAGGATGAAGAGTTTCCTGTGTTAAACCAGTTACATTATTTTTCCGTACCAGATTTCATTGCGGCATGATTGAGTTACAAACACCCATCAAGATTTTCACATTTATAATATTATTGGTATTACTCTGAAGAGCCAAATCTCATGCAATATCTCCTAAGTAGATGAGCATGACCATTCCCAGTCACTGCTTGGTTCGGTTTGACCAAAGGTGCGTGGTGATGGGTTAGCGGTAAAGCTCTGGTCTCGTATTCGGGAGGACGCGGGTTTGAATTCCCGTCCAGGCATCCAGGGTTTTGGTTTTCCATGGCTTCCCCAAATTACCCCAGGTGAGTGCCGGGATGTTTCCTTCAAAAGGCCATTGCTGAATTCCTTCCCGTTCCTTGCTCCCGTTCTTTCAGCCTTCAATGACCTCGACGTCGACAAGGCGTAAAGCTGTAAACAAAAAAAAACAAAAAAACAAATAAAAACAAAAAAAACTTTTTCTTTTTTGTTATCAGCAGTCTTTTGACTGGTTTGATGCAATCCTCCATCCTTTCCTATCTTTTGCTAACCTCTTCATCTCTGCATACCCCTTAAAACCCAAATCCTCAGTTATTTGCTTCATGTATTCTAATCTCTGTATTCCTCCACAGTTCTTACCTCCGACTGTTAATTAACCAATCTAGCATGTCTCAAAATATGACCTACCAGCCTGACTCTTTTTTTCTGTAAGCTTCTTGCACAAACTTCTTTCCTCATCCATCAATTCAAAACTCGTTCATTTCGTACTTTGCCTGTCCACTTAATTTTCAGCATTCTTCTGTACACCACATTTCAAATTCTTAAATTTTCTTTCTTTCTGGAATGCTTCGTCTTACCTATAGCTACAGATATACTAAATAATAATAATTACGAATGGTATTAATAACTGGTAACAGGGTTTCTTGCGGCTGCGCATTGCGCCCCTATCTTAACCGCCGTAGTCCAACCAGGTACAGCGGATCTACAGTTTAACGTGGAACCCGAACCACGGAAGCGTGCTGGCGTACTTCACAGTAAGCTGTGCCAGGGGTGAATGTCGGTTCCCAGTCAGACACCTTAACCACTGAGCCACCAGACCGCTACAGATATACTGTTAACATTAGCATGTCACTAGCGCGAATTCGTAAGTTTTTACCCATCCAAAAATCACCCAAAGCGCCAAAAGAAGATTTCACTTCAAACACTAAAAATCCTACTTACTCCACAACCCGAAGATTAGTCCAATATTTCTGAAGCAAATGTACCAAGCTATTGTGTCAGAGGCAGGAAGGGTCAATTTCTTTCCTGAGGAGCCTAAAATTTAACGTGGAATCAGAACACGGAAGAACTCGACGTAGCTCATATAATCAAATACAACTCCTAAAACTTTCTGCTGACCACAGGATTTGAACCCGCGACCATACAAAGAAACTTTGGAAAATAAGCGCCTTAACGATGAGCTACCAGACCGCCTTGTTTTGTCGTTTGTGTATACAAGATCGTGGCGGCACAATTATACTCTGTCAAACTTTCATGTGAGCATCCATGGGTCTAGTGCAGCTCGTGCAAGGCACCATGACGGCCAATAAGTATCGTACACTGGTTGCAGGCCACTTACACCCATGACGACCATGTTTCTCAACGGCAGAAAATGCGCCATTTCACGAGGCCAGGAGTGTGATGGAGTGGTTCGAGGAACACAGTGGCGATTTGCAATTGATGTGCTAGCTCTCCAACTCACCAGATCTGAACCAGATCCAACAAATCTGTGACGTGATTTAACGGGCATCAGAGCTCATCGCCCCCCTCCTCGCAATTTACGGGAATAGGTGACTTGTGTGTGCAGATGTGGTGCCATCTCCTTTCAACGACCTACCAAGGCATCATTGTTCCATGCCAAGACGTATCGCCGCTGTTATCCGTGCCAAAGGCGGACATACGGGCTATAATGTAGCTGGTTGTAATTTTCTGGCTGATCAGTGTATAAGCAAATGCAACTCCTAAAAATTCCTTCTCATTTGAACCCGCGACTGGAGAGAGAAGCGTTTGGAAAAAAAGCGCCTTAACCGCTGATTTTGCAGTATACGTGTGCTAATTACTATCAAAATCGGTTTAAAACTGTGGATTTGTACGAACAACGTAGACAGGAATTAAGTGAAGGGGAAAGGTAGAGAGGGTTTAGGTTTTGGTAAGTCAAACGTAAGCAGAATTTTTCTATTTGTTTTAAAGTATACGTGTGGAAAGTTTGATCAAAATCGGATGAGAACTGTGTGTTTATATGAAGAACATTATATAAAAAGACAATCATTTTTATGTATTAAATACGAGTATAAACTACACTTTCATGGCTGTCCAAGCGCGACACATCATACTTATAGCTACAGATATACTTGTGGTATAACAGGCTACTATAATAATTACTCTATGAAGTTGGTTGCTATGGCGATGAGAACATAACAAGAACCGGTGAGCATTTGGGTTGAGTGTGAGCACTTAAGAGCTGACGACATCTAGTTACTGTACAACAAGAACCTTTGTAATCTTTGGATACTCCTTAATGTTATATAACGAAAATAAAAACCAATGAATGATATGAGAGTTTATAATCACTCAAGTATCTAAAGATTAAATTTGTATGGAAGTTTCGCATCAAGACTTTGGAAGAATGCCTATGAAAATAACGACAGGAAGTATATTAAAATACGACGATATTGAATAAAAATAAAATACGAGAAGGATACATAAAAATACGATACTGTTAATATTAGCATGTTGGCGATAACACCAAAGATTTTACCCATTTACCCATCCAAAAAGCGTCCATATCATAGCGTGAAGATAACGGCGACAGTGACGGCACATCATATCATATCGGTGACGGGAAGTGACGTACTCATAGATTTACCTCTGTCCAAACATCGCCTAACGCGCCTAGAGAAGATCCCGGTTCATGTGATGTAAACACGGCCATTCCAGGATGGGGCCATCACCAGCTTGCACACTGCTTTCCTGATATCCTGGGGTCTGCGCCACACTCAAATGCTACCATCAGCTCTTAACAAGTGGAATCTTGACTCATCTGACGTAACCTTTCTCCAGTCACGTAGGGTCCGTGCATAAGCCCGGAAGCAGCGCTGGTATGGCGTTTTGTTAGCAGAGATATCTGCGTCGTTCTTCTGCTGTCATATGTCATCAACGCCAAATTTTGCTGAACTGTCCGTTTTAGTATTAAAGATAATGCATAGAAATGAGTAATTGTTTGTTTGGAACATTTAAATTTTTATTTGTACACATTGTATAGAAAACAACGAATTGTCAATTGAATCCTGAAATTAGAAGAAGCATACTGAACATATGAGAAAACGGGTTTACATGTATTTCATCATTAATGTTGATCAAATTTTGCTCAGAAATTGCTGTGTTTATTTTCCAAACTACTTCGAAATGACTATAAAAATAGATTACTATTTCTTATCGGCTTCATTAACATACTGTCCTTCGAACTAATTTCAGATCTTTTATTAATCTTTTGAGGTTCAAAACGCGTTGACTTATAAGATTCTTGCTGTGTAACTTTTTAGCTTCGCTTCAGCGCTGCTAAATTACTAAAGGTATTCTACTATTCAGCTTTGAATTTGGGTGACGACAGGTTGATGTCCGCAGCAGATGATCCTCCACCGCGGCTACGGCACCGCCGTGGACTGGTGGTCCCTGGGAGTGCTGCTCTACGAGATGGTGGCCGGCTACACGCCCTTCTATTGCTCCAGCGCGCTGCGCATCTACGAGAAGATAGTGGCTGGCCGCTACACCTGTCCCATACATTTCTCCATACGCCTTCAACAGCTGCTGTCTCACCTCTTGCAGGTGCCAATGATCTGTCATAGTTATTACATCCTATGCTAACCACCCTTGTTTCTGTGTATTGAAGTAATAATGTTTCGAACATCCGATAAAAGGTTAGAAGTTTTCGCCCTCGGCAATAGAGGTACAACGAAATATGGAAGTTCATTTACAAAAAACAGAATAATCTATGTACGACATCAAAGCCGATAATTGTACAGACCACCCTTGCGTTAAGGAAGCAGAATCATTTGAATTTCTCTTTTTTTTTAATGGTTTTAGGCATTTTTTTTCTCCTCCCCAATGAGACGATATGGCTCGTCGAATAGATAATAAGAACTCAGAAGATATTATTTGACAACGAACCAGAAGGAAATTATTTTTATGTAGGACAAACATACCGGTATTCACTACGAGTCACTGGGAAACAGCAGAAAATCCAGCCCATCCGAGAATTCAGAATCTCAGACCCCCATCATTACCTCTCACTCACCAGCATCGGTTGCTGGATAAAAACTATCAGCGTAATGTTTCTAAATCCAATGGGAATAGTCGAAAAATTATATGTAAAGCTAACTTGTTGCAAAAAATAAAGGAGAAAAAGATCTTGGCGAGGGAGAATTCAATCCCATGATATCTGTAGATTTTCATGTACTTTACTTAACAATAATTTATGCAAGAACGTTTTAAACACGTATGAATTGTTTAAAAAAAGGTAGAAATCATTTTAGTGTATCCAAATTGCATTCTTCGGTTATCTAAAACATAATAAAACTGTAACAACAAAAAGTCTGTACATTTGAGGCATTTAAAAAAATGAGCTCGGGGGTAATAATCTACAGAAAAGGAATCAAAATATGTGTCTGTCAGTCTCTGTCTGTTTGAATGAACGGAATTCACACAAAACTACTGATCGCATTTTGATGAGGTTTTGTATACTGTACAGCCTATAATGAAATACGGTATGTTTAATTTTAATGTGCAATTCAACAGCCGAGAAAATTAAGACATAAAAGTCCACAAATTAGTATAAATTTTTGGAGAACGTTATTCACGCAAAAACAACTGATCGTATTTATATGGGTTTTCAATTAATGTACAGTCCACAATTCCATAGGTAAATTTAAATATGTAATCGTAACTTCCGCGGCCAGAGTCGTTGATTCTTGGCTGTCCGGGTGGCGCCGCGTCATGTTCATTGTAGCCGACGTTTCGGCCTTATTCTGGGGTCTTCTTCCGGGGCAGAACGCATCTGCCCTGGAAGAAGACCCCAGAACCAATGAACATGATGCGGCGCCACCCTGACAGCCAAGAATCAATAAATTTATATATGTTTCATTTTAATGTGAAGTAGTAAAGATGAGATATTCAAGATAAGTCTCCACAAAATTAGCATCCATTTTTAGATGAACGTGATTCACGCAAAAACTATTGTTCGGATTTTGACATGGTTTCTAAAAATGAACTGCCCATGATCCCTGTTGTAAACAGGGTATGTTTCATATGATGTGATGTCGAAACATTGAGAAAAAAGATTAACGTACCAAGAAATTAGTATCCATTTTTCGCTGAACGTAATTCTTTGAAAAATTAAAAAATTCTGACAGGATTTTGATGAGGTTTCTATTAATGTGCATCCCGTACTACCAGGAGTAGAATGGGGGTGTTTTATTTTGATTTGACTTCGAAAAGCTGACAAATAAAAAAAAAGCAGTATCTTTAAAAGTAAGTTATTTGTCGCAGTCGAAATATTTATCATGTTTTCAACGTTGAGTTACAACTAATTTTTCGGAAAAAAATTAAGTTACAGTTTTTTTTCCTTCGCTGATGATGTGTGTGATATAATAGGTTTTAAGAGAGAGGTCATACGTTAACAGTCCACGGGCACGTAGTTAGGGCAGCAGCTAGTTTTAAAATACGAGAGTCATCTCTTACTCTGTTAGAATTGAGAAATGCAACGTGCTGTTTCAGAATATTAAAGCTGATGACGCCATTACACACAAGTACAAAACAAAACAGAAATTAATCATTTTTGCCTACAGGTTAGGAAAATTTAAGTAATCAGCGTTTAGTATCACGAAGAAATGTTTAGCTTCCTTTGGTACATATGGGAAGACGATGAGACATTCATTGGGTGTTAATAGAGATTTTTTCCTGCATCAAAACACGAGTCATCCTGCACATCGCATTCAGTGAGATTTCTAAATGTATCTTATAACTTATAAGGACATCGACTTAATGAATAAGATGGATCTAGATAAAGCATCGTCCTGTTCCCCCCACGGGTGTTATCCTAGCGAGAATTTGTGTTAAATATTTAAGGTTGTACAGTTTGTCGATAGCTGGGAAATTGGAGATGGGATAGAATATTTTACAGGAAAGAGGAAGGAAATCGGTCATTCCTTAGGTAAAGCAACCATCACGTCATTCACCTGAAAAAATTCTCAACTCATGGAAAACCGAAATCTGTATGGCGTCCTGAATTCCAGACGCAAACGTAACTTATGCAAGTACTTCAGTACAAGGGAAGTAAGGAATCAACCAAAGCAGGCGGCACGCAACACAAAGCTCGTATTGTACAGAAAGAGGTTCGTATTCGAATATGTGCTGGATTGGTGTTACAGTTAATCCTTTCATCAGTGTCAGCGAGAGCGGTATTAAACAGAGAGAATAATGTGTCGCTCTTCCGGCTTTAATTTTACTTCCTACGATGTTTAAGGGTCAAAGACAAGAAAACATGTGAAAAACCGTCTTATCAGTGCAGAACCATACAGGCCCTGAGGTATTGTTTACTCTATACAGCAATGCTAGACTCAACAAAATTTAATATCCGTGTAGCTGCACCACGTTCTGCATGTCGGCTGTTATCGGCTATATCGCCAATGTCTGTTAAGCAGTATTTGTTCACTTATGTGCAGTAACTAACCTAACAAATATGTGACGTTTTTAAGCTGCTTAATCGCTTACACAGATCAGCCAGAAAATTATGACTACCTACCTACTATCGATATAATCCCGTCCAGGCGGTAGCAGCGTCACCTGACGACTGCTAGTCAGACACACGCACGATGCATGTTGTATCAGTGAGCGTGCTATCCATGTTTAGCATGGAGAAGGCGCGCAATCTATCTGAGTTTGACCGAGAGCAGATTGTGGTGGCCCGGAGGCTCGGCACGAGCATTTCGGAAACTGCATGACTGTCGGGTGTTCGAGGAGTGCTGAGTGCTGTGGTGAGTGTCTTCAACAAGTGGCGAAACCAAGGTGGAACCACGTCCAAACGTCGAGGGGTTGGGCGGCCACCCCTCATTACAGATGATGAACGTTCGAAGGCTGAGCAGATTGGTAAAACAGAACAGGCGGCGAACTGTGGCGGAACTAACATCAGACTTTAATGCTGGGCAGAGTACAAGTGTGTCTGAACACACAGCGCACCGAACACTATTAACGATGGGCCTTCGCAGCCGACGACCATGTATGTTCCAATGTTAACACCACGACATCGGCAACTACGACTGAAATAGGCACATGACCATCGTCACTGGACGTTGGTGCAGTGGCAGAGCGTTGTATGATCCAATGAATTCCGATACCTTCTTCATCACGCCGATAGGAGGAGCGAATCCGTCGTTTTCCAGGAACAGTTTCTTGACACCAGCAGTTGCGGGATGGAAACAAGCTGGCGGCGGCTCAGTTATGCTCTGGGAACATTCACGTGGGCATCCACGGGTCCAGAGGAGCTCGTGCAAGGCACCATGACGGCCATAAATTTCGTACACTGTGTTTTTTACTTATGAGTTTAACGC